>JANHGL010025631.1:0-10989 GCA_024611195.1 Ceyx melanurus
CTGGGAGGAGTGGCTGACACAGCAGCAGGCTGTGCTGCCATCCAGAGAGACCTGGACAGGCTGGAGGGTTGGGCAGGGAGAATTTAATTAAATTCAACAAGGGCAAGGGTAGAGTCTGGCACCTGGGAAAGAACAACCCCAGTATCAGGATAGGTTGGGGACTGAGATGTTGGAAGACAGAGAAGGGGAAAGGGATCTGGAGGTCCTGGTTGATGGGAGGCTGACCATGAACCAGCAATGTGCTCCTGTGGCCAAGAGGGCCACTGCCATTCTGGGGTGTATTAAAAGGGATGTGGAAGCCACATTCCTTACAGGAATGAAAGAAACGTCATCTTGTTCTTCAAGAGAATCCTTGAATCACAAGCTGCTTCTCCTTGCAAATGAGAGAAGCTAGAGCTTATTTTCCAGGAGGAAGAGACAGACACAACTGAAACAAAACGTCAGTAGCCAAGATCTCTTGCTCCTTCTTCTCAGGTTCTGAACAATAAAGCAAACTCACTCTTAGATAGCCAAGTGATAGAGCATTTGTAGGCAGTGCCTTACTCTCCATGGCTGCATTCTCTGCTCATCCCAGCTGCCAGCCTTAACTTCCCCTCCTCTGAGCTTCTTTGCACAGGTATCTCACAGGAAACTGCCTGAGGTTAGCAATCTTCCCACTGCCTCTCTGCTGGCTCAGAGCACGAAGGGGTACCATAGGGTAAAGGAGTTACACCTTCACTCATCATTGATCTCACAGGCACAGTTTCAGACACATCTATTGAAGTTATTAAAGTCACAGATATGAGGGAGTTCTTTCATGAATTAGATACTGATTAAAAGGCAGAGCTGTTAGATTTTCCACATGACAAAAGGTTAATAGTGGGGTGCCACAAGGTACGGTGCTAACTGCTGCTATTGTGTGTAATATATCGAGCAGTTACCTATAAAAAGGGTGTGAACAATGAGATGGCAAATACTGCAGATGACTTGAAAGCAAATCAGTAGCTGGGATTCAGATCCATACCCAGCTCTCCTAAGAAATCCCTCAATACATTGCGTTTTTATCACAGCAGATTCTTTTAGTCCTTTTCACTGTATTCATGAATGTAACTTGCACAATACAATCTCCCAGCAACTTTATGCTTTACGTTCTGCTGAGTGAGGTTTATAGCTTTTCATTTTCAGCCTTGGGCTGACTTGAAAGACTGAATCCAGTCCCAGCCTGCAGAGTGGAAGCACTGCATTAGTATGCAGGGCAGGTACTGCAGGAGGCTGTCTCTATGCAACAGCTCTCAATCCACTCCTCTGATTATTATAGCTCAGAGAAGAGAGACTACAGGGGAAATGGGGAAAAAAAATTACTGTCTTTTCGAATTTTATATATATATCAGTATAAAGTATCTGGAAATATCAACCAAGATGATGTGTCTACATCTGGATTAGTAGCCAGTCATTCCCCCAGTAAATTTAAAAGCAAGTGTCTGTTAAAAATGGTCACAAGGGAAGAAGACAAACCTCAAATACTAATTACCTGTTGCATTTCTTATTCCTGGACTCTTCTAAGGAAGCATTTATGACTTTAATATGAAAAGCATGATAGTGTCAAGTAACAATCCACACTGCTGCTAATTTTCTTATTTTCTGCTTGGACAGATGGCTCCCTATGAATCCTGTTATAACTGTGTGCACTCATAGGGGAGAGAGCAAAGAAGACAGGAAAATGTGAGGCATTATGATTTTTCTGGTTTGTTTTAGCAACATATGAAACTACGGGGGAAAAAAATACCATGTTTGTCTGTTGTCATTCATCCTGAGGGAGAGAAAAATGTTTTCTAGATAATCAGACCCACTCCCTTTTTCTGTTTCCACTTATATATATCCCAGGTGGCTGCTTGTTCATAGCTAAAATACTGCCACTTCCTGGCAGGAATAGCGTGGCTGTTTAACAATTAATTGTTATACTACACAGTAGTTTGGGGACTGAAAATTACATAAGCAATCATAACTAATTTCTTCTTAGGATGAGCGTACAGGAGTCACCTTTATAGGGTAGTTACCTTACCTTTCACCTTAGTAGTGAGAGCAGTTAGCTTTTACATTTCCTTAATCCTCAGGGCCTGGAGTTTAGTTTGCTTAAGGAGGTTCAATTATGCCATCTTCTTCCTTCCTAGGAGCCTGCCCTAACAGTTATCAAACCAGTTGAGGTAGGGGCAGCATTTTTCTGCCTGTTGGCTGTGTGTCTTCATGCTGAAAGGAGCACAAGATTTATGGTTCCAGAAGAATGGCAGACAAGAAGGAGCATGACTTGCTAGCCTGGTACTCTGAGTTCTTACCTTGAAGATGGGATTCCTGAGTTCAGCTTTCACTTCTCTCCCTTTGTGCAGCTTTGTGCACTTACCCTTTTGGATTCTCTTATTGGGGCATTTTATTTTCTCCTGGCACAGTATAGAAAACCAAGGTACCTGATGTTTGAGAGTCAGGCAACTAAAATGAGCCATTAAAATGTGTCATTTTTTCATTATCAGCCTGTTGGTGTTTTGAGGAGTGTCCATTTTATCAGAAGCAGAACCAAGGGTTTTTATTTTAGAAAATCTACTGGAATATTCAATAAACAGACAGTTCTGTTCAATAGTGAATAAGATTAAAACATTGTGGAAGAAGTGCTGGAGTCAAACTTCAGATGACCAGTTCAGGATTATTTGTATCACTAACAGAGGAACATTTTCAAGCTTCAGGAAGTGCTGGAGTTTATAATTCATCAATCATATATAATCCAGAGTGATCCATTTAATTGTTTGCACTCAGTCTTATGTAAAATGAATCATCACCACTGTAAATGAAAGCTGTAATTCAATCAAGAAGTGACACCAAGAATGGTGGAAATGAATCCCAAGCCACTATACATCAGAGATGGGATTTCCTAGGTTTGAGCTGCTGTGTTCATATAATCTAGCATGTGGATTTTTTATATTATTTGTGATTTATATATATATTATATATATATATATATATTCAGAGTTCACCTACTTTTTGGGAACAGCTGATTATTTACATAGCACAATATTTCTCATTTATTACTAATTCTGAGTAAGAGTAAAGGGAACTCATATTGACTTGCTTGGTAACAGATGATGGCTTGGCCTCATCAAATGGTTATGGTAGTTATGCTAAGCACATTATCAGGGGTCAGGAGCAGAAGGTGCAAGTCCTAGAAACACAAGTTTTCTATCTCTTTGAGATAAACACAGAGAAGAAAGAGGCCTAAATTGACCCATCATAAAGCATCTTTGATGATGAGAAGATCTGCATCACTTATGAAACTAGGCTTTACTTTTCAAAATATTTACATGGCAGTTGAATGGCTGGTAAAACATCAATGTCATTGTCATTTTTAGGCTGCAGAGTCTTCTTTGGCACAACAATTAAGCATGTGTCTTCTGCTAAGTACAAAATAATGCAACTGATTTCCTGGGACCTGCTTGTATCCACAATTTTAACCATGTTGCTCATCTTGTGCTCTCCATGAACAGGAAGAAAATAATTTCATGGTGATGTGAATTTTAGCATTTTTAATTTTGTGAGTGTTTGACTTTGCATCCATAATATTCTTTTAATATAATCTCTTTATGTGTAATTTCCTATGTTAATTCCATCATGTGGAACCACATTAAGTCTCACATGGATCATTAGTAGAGCTGGAACTTAGATATGCTTGTACAGACCTCTACCATCTGAGCAGACTGTCCTTGACAACAGGCAGCTCTCCTTTATGGGAACAAGCATCTAAAGGCAAAATGAGACAAGCACTTTGCAAAGAGATTTCATGGCTATTTGCTGACAGCTGGGGAACAATGGGACTCAGGAAGCCATGTGCTGGGACTGGATGTGCACTAAATGGCTACAGACCCTCTGCTCTCAGTTCCTTCAGTCTGCCTCCTGTATGTGGAAAGAAACTCCTCAGCTCAGCTGAGCCTGTGCTAGGATGTGCTCAGTATGGGTGAAATAAAAAATTACTTACTAGCCTCCTACCTGTACTGACTGCATTATAGACTTTACAGAAAGAGTGTTTTCTACCTTACCAGTACAAATTACCTTTAAGAAAAGCTTCTCTCTACAAGGGCTACCTTAGCATTTGGGGTGTTTCTGAAGCACCAAGGTACCAAACCTTCTGAAAAAAAGTGTAAGAATATTTTAGTATTGACAAAACAATATAGTTTTCTGTCAGTTATTAATCAGAAAAGACAGAGACCTCTATTCCGACATTGTACAAAGTATCAACCTGAGGCAGACAGAAGACAGAATTTAAATTCAAATTAGGACAGTTTGGCAGTTACAAGCAACTAAACCAAGGTCTTATAATGTCAAATGTTAGGGGGCTATTACTGTGTTGTGCTGGCTCTTGACAAATGCAAAATTTTCCCAGTAAGGTCTGACCTTAATTGGGCAAATATGTGTAGATAGGCACATGAGACTCTGAAAGCACAACTGATTAAAACCAACACTGCCACAGATCAGATTTGTTTCACTGCCAATATTTGAGGAAATCAATAAACAGACTAAACAGCCTAATTGTTGAAAAATAACATTTTAAAGGGCTTTTGGATTCAGTCTCGTAGATTTTGTTAGTAAGGGCATTCAAAGCACAAAAATTTATCTTGATCATCTCCTTTCATCATTTTTAGTCACTATAGAGTTGTGAAGACCCTGCTATGAAACATAGGCCCATGACAAAACAATTTACTTATTTTGGCAGTTGGCTGGAAACAAACCCACGTATGCCAAATAGAAAATTGAATAATTTTATCTTGCAATTTCCATCAGTTTCTGTCTTCTGTAATTTACTAGCTTTTCTGTGGTGCTCTTGATCATTAAGTGTTTTATTGTCAATTTATTCAAGGACACTTTAATAACTAATTTTTTAAAATAGATATAGTTGCAGCCCTCTTTTGTACCTTATCCATCTCTACAGAACACAAGCTTAATTTAAGCCAAAGTTTTCTACTGAAGAGGAAATTCAATAGGTCTTGGGGGCAGGAAAAAATTTGGTCTGGTTTATAGTCAAACTGTAGAGATTCTAGAGATTTAGTGCTCCACCTAATCACTCTGCAGGTCTCCAGAGACAGCCTCACAAGCATTCTGGCCTGGCTAGTCCAGATGCTTCTCAGCAAACTTGGCATGCTGCTGGAGGGCACTCAGAAACTCTCTCACTCTCCATCACTGTCACTGAGAGGCTGGCTCACTGTCTTGATGGGAGAAAACCTACATGTGTTTATGTCCATTTTCAACATGTTAATATTTTTCTATATGATTCCCAAACCTTCCGATGCATTCTTCTTTAGTGCCAAATCAAGTGCTTTGCTGAGAATAAAGAATTTATTGGGGAAAAAAGTGCCTAAGAGAAATGGCCACTGGTAGTGCACAGTTGCATTTCATGAGCATGCTGCATGTTCTGCTGCAAAATAAACCCATGGCTTCTCAGACTTCTCACCCCATCAAGAAGCTGGACTCGCTGCCTACACTGGTGCCAGCTGCTGAGGAGTTGCTATGAAAGGCTCTATTTTCAGCATCCATTCTGGATGGAAAGGCTCTTGTGAGCCTCAGTAAAAGCTTTAGAGGACATAGTAGCTTTGAGCTGATCAAAAGCTCATTTATCCCCTACCCATCAGGACTTCAGTGTTTGATGAAATACTCATGTTTGCCTCCTTGTCTGGTAGGACAGCATGACTCTGAGAGCACAAGATAGACAGCACTGATCAAAATGCAATCAATATCCTCAACCAGAAAATACAGGAATCATATGCTCAGTAGGTGCACTCTGTCTTGATGTCCTTGTATTCTTCCTTGTGCTCAGCAAGGCTCTGTAGGCCAGGAAGTGAAATCTCTTCTGAATAACTTTGTCCAAGGCCCTCTGTGCCAGGCACAATTAGCTAATTTCTTGAGCCCTTTCCCTCTATTTGAGCAGACTTCATGGAAAGCTGCTTTATGATCTCAAGGCAACAGTGGTACACACTATTTGGGGGTGGTGGACTTGAGCTGGCTGCCTGATGATGAACTTTTCTTTCACTGCAGGACTGGTTGCAGGAGTCAGGAACTCCCAGGCTTTTTGAGCAGATTGCAGTGCTTATGGGCATGAGGATAAAGCCCACCATGTTGCTGGGCAAGCTCCAACTGTTTGCACAGAGTGACTCTTTAAAGTGGTGGAGTAACCACCCATCCTCCCACTATAGAATGTGTAACAGTCCTGGTGCTTGGTCACCTCCCTCTCCTTCCCTCTTCTCTGCTGGGGAACGGGTCTGTATTTGATAAACTCTGCTGTATGAGTTAGTCTAGGTAATAACTGGCAGAGGTGTTCTGTTCTAAACAGAATAGAACATCCCTCATTCTAGACAAACACCCTCTTTCTGGATGAGGTAAAGGCCTGCAGTCCCCAGCTCTCTCCTGGTCATTGAGAACCATTGTGTTCCATTCTGTTGGGTCCGTGTTAGCTCTTGAATGTCTGATCCCACCCAAACCAATAGAAGCAACAGCAGAAGTTGCAGCAAGAGGCATTGTGTGCATGTATCAAAGTGGCAAAGCAGAGGCTAATGGACAGTGCTGGCTCCAGCCCTATCTATAGAATCATAAACTGTGCAGGGCCAGTGAGTCAGTGGAGTGCATGCTGCAGGAATTCCTGTTACTGGGAGGCAGAGACAGAGGGTAACTCTTTTGCAGTTGTTCTCACCTGCTCGTTCACTGTATGGTCAGGGAGTATGGGTACAACCTGTCTCCTCACAAGGTCCTCAGACTGGAATGGTGTGTGCAGCCCAAGCCACATGACCCAGGTGTGTAAAGTGCACTCTGCCATGCCTACCAGAGGTATAATTAGAATATGTGTTTTCCCAGTGCGGTCGTTGGCAACAGAAGGAGAGAAAAAGAAACTGTGAGTTAAAATAGCCCCTGCCTGCTATTTTTCTACTGCTTTATTCCAGGTGGAAAATGTTGCAATAAAGACTCCTGTTTACAAGTGGTAAGAGTGTATTACTGCATGTGTGTGTCTCTGTGTGTTTGCTTGTGAGAGACAAAGTGAGTTGTATTCAACATCTAATTAATCAAATTCTTCAGTGCCATAATGAGATACAGCAGCAAGAATTTGTGTGAATCAGGCAAAAAGAGGAGCACGTGCTAATATTTTAAGATACAATCTTAGTTAACACAGAGTAGGTGACATTTCTTCTTAACCCTTATCCTGTACTACTTTTTCTGCTGGTAAAGGGAGGTCTTTTAAAGGAGGTCCTCCTTTATCATAGGCAAAACTGGTCATCTGTAATGCATAAAATTGAAAACCACACACATTTGTATGGCAAGCAATAGAAAAGCAAAAAATATAGCAAACCAAAGTCCTAACAGTAAAACCACGTATCTTACAAGGCTTAAATACAGAAGGAATTAATGTAGAATTAATTAAGCTACCAGAAAGTCATCATTAGTTCTTTATTTCCTAAGTAATGCACAAAGATTCTGAATCCATCATTTTAGGAAACTTTCCAACCACATTTTTACTTAGACCCAGATTTATCCAAATGTTTAAATAGACACGAGATTCTTTATGTGCTAACAGCCCCTGATTTGATTGGGTCTTAGAGGAGCAAAGTGCTCACGAAAGACTGTTTATGGAAAGGACTTGGGAAACCATCAGTTCCTGCACTGCATGAACTTCTCACGTCACAAACCTGGAAACAGAGTTGGGTTTGGCTCTCGTTCCTTCAGTGCACGAGGTCTGCTCACCACAGCAACTGGCACTGAAAGACTGACTGGAATGGAGGCACACTATGGGACCACTAGAAATGCTTCTGGTCTAAGTGCAGGACCTGGGGGGATGATGGAATAATCCTGGAAGCAGGACCTGCACTGATAGGACTCCTGGCTGGCTGCAGCCCAGAAGCAGCCCCAGACTGCCTGTCTGTCATTCTCTGCTTCAGCTGAACAAAGAAACATCCATAGTCTTGGAAAGTTCCCTTCCTACTGTTCTGTGAGCTCTGTGTAGCTTTGCCAGCAGGAGCTGTGCAAACCCAGAAATTCCTCCTCTTTTTCTTTTGTTCAAATAGAGTAAGAATGAAAGTAGGTTCAAGAGGGAACCAACCTGCAAACCTGTCCAGTCCATGTGAAATGGACAACGTGGCAGACAACTGGCCATAGCTGTCCTTATGCTAGATCCCATGGTATGCTGGTGGAAGTCAGGTTACTCATTCTTACTGTCTTGGCCAAAATCCAATGTGCTTTATTATTTTCTGCTTCCTTCAAGCTCTTCTCTGCATTTTCAATAACATGTTGAAGTTTTCTTCTTCTCCTAGCCTAAGCTTGTGCACTGTTGCTTGGCTGATGCCCCAGGAGATGATAAACTGATAGGAAGCAGTATGATTCCAATGTACATTCCTGTGGGTGAGACTTACCCCTCTGAGCTTCTGCACAGGGATTAAATATAACTGCTGTACTTCTGCTCTAGAAAAGCAGATCAAGCTGAAGGAGGTTAAAGCTGAAATGGTGTTAGTGAGTCTCCAAAAACAAAAAAGGATACTGTGCAAGCAGAATTTTCTTCTGACTCAGCCTAGGGAGTTTATCTAGCTCACCAAAAAAAAAACCAACAAACCACCAAAAAACAAACATGCATTTCAACAGTTTAGGAAGCACATTTCTGCATTCTTGGGTGCTTCTGCTAGGTCCAAAGGGCAAACTTACTTCAGCATAATCCATTGTTTGCTTTGAAATCTCAGAGATTAAAGGTGTCTTTAAGTGTCAGTAATGCAGATGGTTATTGTTAAATATTTCCTTTTATTATCATGTATAATAGCAGTTAGGGATTAGAAAAAAACAAGGTGAATTCTCAAGTACCCCGTCACCATTTCCTGCCTGGGAGCACAGGAATGTTCCTGCCTCACAGGTCCCAGGAGAGTGGCCTGCCCACCAGCCTGCAGGCTGTTCTGGAGGCAGGCACTCTCCACCCTTCCTATTGAAACCCTGCCATGCTGCAGGAAATCATGTCAGTTCATTGGGCCAGAGAGAGAATGTGAGGCACAGGGAGCAGAGCAAGCATGACTGTACTGGGTAAGGCACCCAGCTGGCAGAGAGAGCCTTAGATTCTCTTCCCAGCTTTCAGGACTGTTTCTTAAATATCTCATATAAATAGTCACTGAAAAACCCCACAGAGACAGATGTTGTGAGTGCCGTGCTCAGAGGTGCCTCCTTTTCCCATGCTCTGTATAGGAAGTCTAAACACAGAACAAAAGGTTCTGCTCTTCCCTCTAGGAATCCAGTACCTTTCACTTTGGCACTGCAGGGCTGAAATTCCCATAGCTAATCCCCCTCTTGGACCTGATCCTCAGGCTGCCACCTCAAAATCTATTTCATAGATGTGCATTCTCCATCATACCTCCCTTCCCAGTGTATGTGGCACTGGCGCTTTTTTGTATTCCTTCTTACAAGTGCTCCATTATTCCTTTGGCTCTTCAGCTTTAAAATGAAAAGCTTCAAAAATCAGGTAAGATTTTATCTTTGACGTGGGTAATTATTTTTTTTTTGTTTTATATTTGACCTGCTACAGAATGCAGACATTTTCCTGCTTCAGAAGTTGGACTGTGCTTATATTCAGATAACAAGCTAGATTGGAGTTGCTTTTCTAATACAAAATGTTTGTGATACACTTTGGGGTTTGATGCATTTCACCAAAAGACTGCCTAGATTGGAATAAATACACAACTTTCAGCTGAGGTTTTGAGTTGTATTTGGAGAAAAACTGATTCTGGACAATGTTTGAAGAAAATCACAGGATTTTTTTCCCCCCATACCTTTTTTCCTTTTTACTTTTTTAACTTTTGTTTGTGGGTTTGTGTTTAATTTATTTGTTTATTTTTAATTAATTTTTTTCTCTCTAAACTAGAACATTTTAAATATGATTGGCTATTGGGGAGTTCAGTTTCTGGCCAAAACTTGTAGAGTTTTGCAGTGATTACCTTACCAAAGGGCTTGCCAGTCCTGTTTTTAACCAGGAAAACCAGTGTGGGCTGCTGTTGGGAATCACTGAGGTGATGAGTTTGTTAGTTTTGCCTGATTTTGGTGGAAAATTGTGTGTGTCTGACAGGATTATAACCATGGCAGCTTCTAGGTGGCATTAGCAAATGGCAACGAACAACAAGACCAAATGTTTTGACTTACAGGGATGTTTAATGAGGCATGTCAATAGAAAACCCAAGTTTTTGGGCCTAGTTTTCTCAGGGAGCTTTGGGAAAGAGCATTCGGTGCCCTTCAGGATTGCCATGCCCTGGTACAGCTGCCTGAATGTGCACTGCCAGCCCAGAGCAGAGCTGCTCTTTGCCAGGCCAGTCTCTGTTTGAACGGTTCTAATGCTGGTGACAGATGTTTCATCCAGTGGCAGAAACTGCCTCTGGGACTGATGTTTCAAGGAGCATTTGGGCAATGGTGAGAAGAGCTACTATCACAGGATGAGTAAGACACAGAAGATGCTTCTGTAGTGCCAGAGCAGTCTTTCTTTTGGCCAGCCCGTGGCATCTCATGTGGTCTCTGGACTTGCCAAAGCAGAGGAAAGAATTCTGCTTCAGTGGTTCAAAAATCACACAGGTGCCAGTGTGTCCTTTCCAGTCTCTGTTCTGGAAGCAGCTCCTCCATCTCAGTTACATAAGAGCACTGTAACACACTTTATTACTTTCTGAAGCTGCAGCCCATTTCCCAGCTTGAGTGGTATCATTTTCCTGGATGGAGCCTCTTCCAAACGTCACAGTGAGCTGGCTTTAGGCCTGCTCAGCATTCAGCTTGAGAAGAAATTACAGACATGGGCAGGAGAAGAGGACAGGATGGGGCCTTGCTTTGGTTACAAGATCTAGGCAAACAGCTCTGGTTTTTTGAACGTTTGTTTTTAAAAAGGTATGATTATGGGAAGGCATCAGGAAGGAAGGAAGGAAGGAAGGAAGGAAGGAAGGAAGGAAGGAAGGAAGGAAGGAAGGAAGGAAGGAAGGAAGG
>JANHGL010025632.1:18199-108623 GCA_024611195.1 Ceyx melanurus
GCGCCCCCCCGCCCTCTTGGTAATTACATCACCATCACCACTAATACTGTGGAACAGGCATTGGGAGAATCCCACACAGGGCCCAGCAGTGGACAGGAGCTGTGTGCAGGAGCTAGATTCTGGTACCAGATTCAGGAACACACCAATTAGGACTGAAGGCAGAACAGACAGAGACCTCCTTGATGTTCCAAGGAAGGAACCAAAAGACAACCTGAACCAAGCCAAGCAAAGCTGTCAAAGCTGTCTAAGAGGGCAAAGAGTCCCACAAGAGCAGAGAGCGAAACCATCCATTTTTATACTGAATATCCTGTATCTAGGCTGGAATACCTCATTGGTCAGTTTGGGGTCACCTGTCCTGTCCTCGCCACAGGTGTGGCCTTTCACTTCCTGCACCCCACAATATGGTGCACAAGACCCAGCAATGGCCTTGGTCTGCACCCCAACCCTTGGCACTAACTCTAAACAGGGGGTGTTACCACTGTCAGGAGCAGATACTGTCTGGGAAACAGCTGCTGACTTCAGACAGTGCAGTTAGAAGAACTGAGCTGAAAAGTAAAATCAATGAACAGAATTAGTTCAGGACAACACCTTATTTGATTTAAAATTTCTCTGATGTGTCATTGCTTCTCAGCTGGTCTCTTACATGACTAACTGCTCTATCCTCTTTGACATGCATGGATTTGTGAATGATCCTCACTTGACACACTATCATATTAACAATTCACCATTAATTATTACACTCCACACTTGATTATTCTTGAAAATTTACATTCAGATTTCTCTAGATTCCCTCTGAAATTATAATTTGTAAATTTAGTAAATGTCACATTAGTGTTATACATTATTTTATGACAAAAGAAATTTGTTAGAGGAACTGCATTTTGAAAATATCACGTAGATGTGCATTTTGTATCATGCAAATAATTTAGAAAAGCATGTTGTTGATAAAGAATCCATTCCAAAGTGGGATTAATATCACACTTCTGTTTCAAAAATGGTACATATAAATTCATATTTCTGAAAAACTGATATAGTAGAGAAACAAGGCTCGAGGATATTAATAACTCTGTCATCAAAGCAAGTTTGATTATTATATTTGCAATATGAACTGCAGCCACCCTTGAAATTATGAGAAAACAAAACAATGAGAAATAGCTCACAAAGTTGGCACTACACATGATATGCAGGCCTTGAGGGGGATGTGAGCAAGTGACACTGATTCCAGCATATTGCCACAATGAAGTGATTAACTCCACCATAATAATAATGTTATTTTAATGCATCGTTCAGGGGTTTAATTATAACTAGTATTACTAAAATGCCAGCTGAGACTTATTATTCCTTATACCATGTGCTATGCTACAGACACAGTAAAATTCCTACTTCATACCATTACAAGATCTGGGTACATACCATCCTCAGCATATCCCTGTTTCTGTGGGAAAGACATGATAAATGAAGGACTGTAGTGAACTTTATCTAGTTCCAGATTTGGAAACTGGGAGATCAGGGCTGCACTACACAGTACATTTATTTGCACTGCTGCAGAATAAGAGAAAATTTTCTCCCTCACTAATTTCCACATCTTACAGATACTGGGAAGGTTGTTAGTTTTCCCTTTCTGTCACGGCAATAGTTTGATGATGTCTAGTTTTCTAAAGGTTGCTGTTTTCTAAATGTGATGTTTAGTTTTCTAAAGAAATGCTGTAAAATAAATACCTCAATGCTTTCACATATTAAAAAACCAACCAAACAAAAAAACACCCACCCCCCCCCCACCCAAAAAAACCAACAACTAAATAAAAACCTAACCCAAACTATCCAAGGGTCTGGTTAGTCAGCCAAAAAATCCATCTGGGGTGCTTGATCCTTCACTGTGTAAAATGTTCCCAGGCCTACAGAAGGTAATAGCAACTCTTATTTGTGCCAGCTGGGGATCTAGCCCATGAGGCCATAAAGCAAACAGGGTAAAAATCCTATCAAACTAAGCATAATACATATAATTTAGGCAACCTCTAAGGGCTCCTAAACTAATAAAATCTGAATTGAGAGCAAGGACATAATTAGCTCTATTTGTGTCATATTTAATTTTATCAATGATATGACTAATTGGCCCCTTTGCTATCTATATTCATTGTTTTCAGGCTTGACTTGTTTTTTGCTTGTACACTTGCCAGGGTTTGATGGCATTGTTCTCTGGAGTTAACCTCTACTAGAAACAACACATCTCTTGATTTGCACCATGGCAGCTCTGAATAGAAAGGTGAGCTCATTGTGTGATACTGACCTGCTCGTACATTCACTCTATCCTTTGGAAAATGGAATATTATACTGCCACATTATTTAAGCTTTTACTTACTTTTAAGTATTCTAAAGTGAGTTTTATTTATTTTGTTGTGCCCATATTTTTTTTTAAAAAAAAGCATGACCGCAGCAAAATGGTAATAACTGCTAAATGTACCTGTCTGAAAAGCAGGAAATTTCTTTTCTATGTGAAGATCATATTGCTCCCTTGAATTCATCATTTTCTTCCCCCCTACACTACTTTATAGTGCTTATAAAATCCATACTGCGTTTGAAAGCTTGTCCCACTGCTGGTTTGCATTTCAATATTGTGACAATAATGAATAAATTGTTTATAAATTTATTCAGCATCCTTGTTACAAGCTAAAGTAGATTGTTAGATTGTTTGGTAGACATTCATTTTGAATGCTAACTATATAGGATCTTATTTGATGCCACCTAATACATGTAATGCAGAAGAAACATAATACAAACTCATGAAATCAGCTTCAAGATTGATTGAAATATGATGTTGCATTATGTAACATGGGCAAAATACAGTTAATTAAAGCTAACGATTAGGACCAAATGAAATATGAACCCATTAAGATCTAAAATGTTATATATACATGGCCTGATTGTAATTTACATGAGTTAATGTAAAATATCAGTTCCAGAAAAAACAGTTAAGCCACACCTCTAAAATGAGTACAGCTGATAGGATTACTGCTATTGTTGTCTTGAAATTAAGAGAACCAATCAAATCAAGCAAATTTGCAATCAAAACCAAGCAGAGAAATATGGGTTACTGAAATAAAATTATTTCTGTGGTTTTTTCCTTTAGTGTAGCTACCACTGGAGATTTCCAGTTCTGTGCCCATGTTTTCAGAGGATTTTAGAGACTGGGCAAAGAGACGGAGAATATGATTATAACATAAGATTTTTGAATTTAACTCCAGATTTATCACAGGTATCACTATACATGTAATACAGCCATCTCAAGATTGGAAATGAATACTACAGAGTGCTTTTATCATTATTACTGTTTTTTCAGTGGAGCTACATACAGAGGGCAATAGTATCAACCTAAGTATGAATTATGCATTGAAGGTTTCTACCTCACAGTAGTGAGTATATAAAACACTTTATATACCAAGAAATTAATGTGGTACCAGTATCTGTAAAAAAAATCTCATATTGTTAAGAAAAAAAAGGGGGTTGGGAGAAGGACTATCAAATACGTGGGCAATAACATTACAAAAATGAATGATTAGAATTGGGGTTAGAAAAACTAAAATCAGTAATTCAGAAATAGAATTAACTGTTGTGGCAACATGGCTTTTTTATCAAGTGTTCTAATTCTACTGTGACTATTGGACTTGAAATAGGAATGAACTCGGAGCCAGTGAAATCCTATATCCCACAAATTTGGTTAAACAGCTTTATAATAGACTGTTGCCAAGTTCTTCCCAGTGGGTAATTAAAAATCTACCTGTTCTGCATTTCTTTCCAGCCATAAAACCATGCTGAAACCAGATGAGACCTCAACATACATATTCCTTTGAGGTGGTGACAAATCCCGTTTTTGTTGTCTCTGTTATCTGAATGGTAAATCCCATATATTTTTCATAGATGGTGAAACAGTGCAGAATTACAAACACAGACAGCAGATGTATAAACATAGCAATAATTACTATGTTTTTACAGTTGAAGATTTCTTCCTTCTGCTTAGTCTCTTTGTGCTGTACTGGACACTGTACATAAAGCCTGGGGAATCGGCAGCTCTCCAGGTGGACGTTCCTGGAACACGGCACAAACCTGGCTTGGTGAGTCCAAACCACCCACCTTGTAGCATTTGGCTCCAGAATGTTTCCTGGGAGTGGGGCCCAAGTTACTGCTGTTCTCTGCCTGCTCTTGGCTGGTATCACAGGTTCAAGAAACTGGGAACCACAGGAGACTTCATTCAGCCATACACATTCCATACTCACCTGTTGGGAAAGTGCATGCAAACCCTGGACTTTCTGAAAAGAAGCATTTTAATGAAGTTGTAGCATCATTTTAGGAAAAAAAAAAAAGAAAAAAGAGGAAAAAAGGTGAAGAAAAACAAGGAATGAAATGCTCGGTTCTCTATAATGACTCATGAACAACAGCACTAGAACTAAACACTGTAGATACATAATTCAGAGAAATCTTGTTCATAATCTTTCTAGATACATAATTCAGATAAATCTTTTTCCTAATCTTTCTAGTTTCACTAACAAAGACAGTTTGTGGGTTGATATTGCATGTGATTGAGTGAAAACGCACTCTGAAATTCAGTGCTTTTAATTTCAGAATAAACTTTAGCCATGCTTGCTGTTTTTCTTTGCAAAAACTTCCAGCTTTATGAAAAGAGATTGACTTTTAAAATTATTTTCTGAAATGTCTCAATACTGATTTTCCACCTTCTTCTACAATTCCAGTTAATTAAAGGTAAATTAAATCCAACCATGTCACCCAATTACATCCACATTGCCCATTTTATTATATGTGTCTAGGTTGACAGCATAAAGAATTGCCCTCAACAGAAGAAAAGCAAATTATTCTCTATTTAAACTGCTGGGACGGCATTTTAATTCTTTAAAACATGATAAGCACTTACCAGAAGAGGACAAAATTACCTTAAAGAATCAAACCTTCTGTTTTTCAATTGACTTCAGTAACTTGAAGCTTTTTAATTAAGTACACCAGAATAGTTTATTGCTTTAGCTGGTTCTCTGTACCTTTGAGTCTTCTAAAGTATAAAACCTTTTATGTGGTAATAACATTCCATATAGGTTTTCAAACAGCATAAAGGTATTGGTTTAGTCTATTTATGCTTAGCTCTCTACATCTGCTAAGTAATTGCTTTTTTCTTTAATGAAATATTAGAATACCAGAGCATGTACTTTGTATGTATAGACACCGTGGATAATATATAATAAAATCATTCATGCTGCAATAATTAAAGCTGTGTCAGCATTTTCATTACAAACTCCATTTTTCAAGTGTTTATAATTCAGCCATAAAAAAAAAATCTTGGACTCTTTCCACTGTATCTGAAGGCCAAAAAAGTATATTCATAAAGAAGTTTACAAGTTTTGAACACTTGTCTTGCAGGTGTAGAACTGAAAAACAATTTTGATTTACAAATTAATTTTGACAAGTAGCCACTGGCATTTTTAAACTCAAACAAATCCAAAACACTTGAGATTATCAGGTTCATAAAACTGCTTTCTGTGACATTGTATTAATTGCTGAAAATGGGTATTGTCATCCTTCATCAAATTTGTGATTGGTCACAAAAATACTAGTAAATGTTACCAATAAGTAAATTTGTAGCCTATGAGAGCTTAAATCTAATAATATGAAGTGTGATTGACATACTGTTTTATGAATGCAAGTATATATACATTTAACTCTTTGTGAAGGTGCTAAATCAAAACCCTCTGTTAAATAAAAGTGCTATGGAAGTTAGTGTGGGTTTTGGCAGAATTTTCTCTCCAGAGACAGCAGTCATCTGTTTTTTTCACAGATTCCATACAGCATGGGCATCAGCTGTCTGCTTTCCCACAATACCCTGTTAATGTGCCTTAAACCTGGTGTGAAGGGAGTCATTGCAGTGATAACAGAGTAGCTCAGTTATCATGTCATTAAATCTTTTTTCTGAGTCTGCTAAAATGGCTGCCAAGTAACGTCACTTGGATGGAGTTTCTTGTAACAGAACAAATGGATAACTGAGGAATCACAGCTAATTCCATGAAATAACAAACAGGGCTTGACTTGGTCTATGCCTGCCACCTCACACATACACTCATCAGCTAAGGGAAATTTGGCCTGTGAAGATATGGAAGCACTGATCCATGGACCATCAAGCTTTGCTGGCATACTGTGTCCTTGCAGAGTCGTAAGGAGCCCTGACAGAGCTGTTCTCTGCAGTGCTGGCCATCTGCACAGCCTTCTCAAATCTCTACTTGATCAAAGAGAAAGGAACACCATCTCTATTATATTGAGGATTTTTTTCCCCACTAATAAAATTGGAAGTGTGGTTATCTTTAAGGTAGAATAACCCCTATAACTTCTGTTCTGTCCTATACTTGTTCTAAATCAAAACCATAGACTGTATCACTTTTCTGCTGTGCATTGACCAATGAAAGATTTGTCAGGGATGAGTCTTTTTGTCTTACTGATTGAAGCAAACAAAGACAGGCTTTGCCCTACAGAGCAAAAAACTCTGCAAACCACTGCCCTCAGGCTGTGTTCACACCCATTTGACATATTATTTAGCTTGGAGAGCTATAAGGCTTTGTGTGGCATCTTTATGACCCTAAACATGATTGTTCCTTTTCACTTTCATTTTGATTAATGCAAAATATTGTGAAGGCTGTGTTTCAGCTGCTCAAGTGGTATTTTTAAAGCATGATGCCAATTATCATGAACTGAATGCCCCATTTTGTGATAGGGGTTATGCTAGGAAAACTTTTGGGGATGATGCTGGAAAAGTCTGCATGGGACAGAGTTGGTATTGTTGTAACTTTTGTGTCCTTATAGCCTTTTGTTTTCTTTGTAATTTTGACTAGCACAGTAGATGGGCCTGGCACTATCCTCATGGAGCCGCCTACAAGAATTTATTTGGAACAGGAGTATATTTGGGCTTACTAATAAACTAGTTCTTTAGGAATTTTATAAAACAAGATTTAGAAAAACAGATTCAATTGCAACAGCATTTGGAAGAAAATATCTATTTTTGTGGATGCATAAGGCCTATGATTTAAACCCCAATATTACTAAAACTACCATGTGTCAGTTATTCAGATGTAAGGGTCAATTTGCACTGAGAAAAAAACCTACTGAGGTAAAAAACTTCCAGTATAAATCATATTATTTTGTGCCGTGCATGTCTCTTTCATTTTCTCTAATGGAAATTTTTAGGGTAACACTAATGCTATTATACAGGTATGACACACATCTGTGATATGCACCATGTGAATTTGCTGTGCTGATACTTCAAAGACAAGTTTACATTCATGGAGCTTTTAAAGTCCAGCACAACCTTCTGGAAATGTAACAAACACATTTCTGACCTCAACCCTTCCTGTGTGCAGTATTGTTGGCAATTTGTCCCAATTTTACAGGTTTTTAATTTCAGTGTTGTCAGAGTAACAAAACTTGTAGCTTATGTTACTTTAAAACCATTTAAAACTAAGCCCTGCTGTCAAGTCCAAGGAAGCAAATGAGATAACACCTGAGTCAAATTTAATATAGCAAATCCCACATAATATTTGGAAAAAAACCAACCAACCAAAACAAAACAGAAAATAATCCTACTGTTTTCTCTATGAATCTTTTTCTCACTCTTCAATTTAAAGGGAAAAAGTATAATGAAAAATAAATCATTTTGATTCATGGTTTCCTTAACACTGTTTTCTAAGGTTTTACACCAGAGCGTAAGCTACTGAATCAAACTCACCAAAACAACAACAACCACCACAAAACAGAAAGCCTTTCACATTAATCACTTTAAGTGAACTCACACTTACAGAGCAAGGACAGAGGCATGTTGCTCTTAGAATGAATTCCTTTGCTGTTTGTCTTAATATTTGCAATCCAAAGCATCATAGGAAGAAGAGCATCTTGACTATAGAAAAGCATGATTTTCAAATTCTTCCCACAGTTACACTTTTATTATTCCTGAACATTTGTATTTACTGCCATCAGGACCTAAGCTGATTACCCCTCTTGAAGACCAACCTAATATGAGAAAAACAATGTTGCAAACTGTACCAGAGTATCAGAATGATAAATCACCATGACAGTATTACTTCACACAAGCACTTTATGTGAACTTCTGCAAGTCCATTCATTAAGTATAAAATTACCAACAATCAACAAATCAACACCTCTTTACTGTGATACCCCTGAGTTAAATAAGAAAAAGACCAGCTTTAAGGTATTTCAATACTTTCTGACACAGAGAAGCAAGTTGCAAAATATATCATCCCAATTCAGCAGAACAAATTATTTATTTATATATTTACTAGAGGAGATGTAGTTTTAATGTAGACAGCGGTAAGAAATATTTTATTATATCCAGATTCCTAAAGTATTTGCTTGTCTTTAACTCAGAGCTACTTGATATTAATTATTTTTAAAGTGTGTGTCATACGTTCACTAGCAAAACCTATTTATTACCAGGTGTAAGTTTTCTAGGTCAAAGGCTTAGTTTGAGGTACATGGCAGTACCTAAAATGCCCTCTTCCATCAAATCAGCATTGATACTTCACTGTATTTAAGAAGAAGGAAAAAAAAATACTTTCACTTCTACCTGAACTCATTGAATTAAAACAAGACTTAGGAAACTAATGTTTGTAAGTCTGTAGTGTATTGGTGGAAATAATCAGGGTGATTTTAATGTAAATAGCACTAGCAATGCTTGCTAGCTAAACTTGCAGTACATTGGCCTTAGTAGAACAAAGACCTGAACTAGCATAAAATTGATGCTTTATATGAAGAATAATAATACAGATGACAAGAAACTTTCTTCAGTGATTGCTTATGGAAAATATTTTGGATTTACGGAACATACATGATTTGAGGTTTTCCTGTAACCCTAGATAATGTCCTGGTAATCTTTTGATGCTCATCAGTAACACATTGTTATGCCTATAAGCAGTTTTTCCACATCTTTTTCAGTTTAAGACTCATTAAATCTTTAGTAGCCATGAGTAATAGTATCAAAGAAGATAATGCAGGATTCACTGTGTCATACAATACCTATAGCTTCCACTACATTAGCAAATAGGAGTAAAATTAAAGCCTTCTGTAGAAATGTTAGCTATAGGAAGAAAAACAATATTTTGGTCTTCAGTGAGGTTTTGTTAATAACAATATGGTTAAAATTATGTCTATTAACAAAATACTTTCAAAATGACTAGTGATTAATTGATTATTTATTACTGTAGATTACTAAAGTGTTAGACACTGTGCTTTCACTATAAATCTTAAATATAACTTACAACTTGCCATAGCACTCTTAGTTGAACATGGAACTAATATAGCAAAAATGCTCAAATGTCTGTGCCTAAAACTGTGCCTCCTAGGGTTGTTCTTGTGCATTTAAACGAAAGGCCTAACAAAGACAAACTTAGTTCTGAACATGTAGGTGAATAACATGTGCTTTCAGATCTAGATATATTTTTCATGATCTTTGTCTTCCATTTTTTTGTTTTGTTTCCACAACACCCCGCACCCCCCCATGTTGTTGTTATTGTTTGTTTGGATTGTGTAGGTGTAGTTGTTTGTTTATTTTTCCACGAACCACATTATTTTTTAAAGTAGATGGTATAACAATGCTGATAGTTGACATATTGCTGCAAAGTATGTCAGCAGTAAGTAGTACCAGAAAGAAACATTTTTACTCAACCTATTGCTACTTGCTCTTCATTGGTTAACAGTAATGGCAATGAAATCTATGCATAAACACAGAACTGTCTTATACTCATGAGTTGTAGCTGTCATAATCAGGCTCTATAATACAGAAATTTAATATTTTTCATCTACAGATTACTTCACACACCAAAGCCAATAGAAAAGGTCTTGAAGAAACCAAAGCTCTATTTAAAAGTGGAAAGAATATATCAGACATCATTTTGCCTGAGGATATGTATATATATATGTGTATATATATGCATATATATGGTGAAAGAAAGAAACTAAGTAGATTAATCGGTTACACAGCATTCACTCAAAACTCACAATCATAATAAATGGGAAGAAAATGGTATCAAGTGATGAACTAAATTTTTTATATAGAAAAAATGCAATAGAAAATAGTAGATGATACTGTAAATGACATGCAAAAACATAATGTCAAATTAAAAAATATACAATATGGTGTGTATGACCAAAACATATCACACTTTTTCGGTTTTCTAAAATTGGGTAGGAAACAGATAAATTTTGCCAGGAATGTTTATAAAAATGAAAACTTACCAATTGCTAGGATCTTCAACCTTTTTGATTCCTATCCCTAAATGCCTTACAGAGCAATGAGTTGAATACCATGCAAAATTTGTTATATTGAAAAATCTTGTTAAAAAAATTTATCTCAATATTTAAGGACTATGTGATGTCAATATAATAGGGAGAATGTGACCCATCACCTCACTCATATACAATAGTACCTTAACATCATACCTATACTGCAATAATGTCTAGGCCCTTTTTTTAATAGTATGATTATGGATGTATTGTTGCAAAGTTGTGTTCAAGATATGTACATTATGCAGATGACAAAGTAACTAGGAATTTCCTGTGAGTTCACACTTGAACTTTACAACAGTGAAAGAAAAACACTGATGATTATGGCTTTTAAAGTCTAAAAGCCATTTTATACTGGGTTGAATGTAAGAGAGAGAAAATTACTATTTCTGTTTATTAGTTATGCTATTTATTAGTTTTTTGAAAATTACTTTCTATTAATCACAGTCTGACCTTGCCATTAAGGGGCAGTTGGAGCCAGAGAATAACTGTGCTGCTTGAGTGTATGGACTGAACTACTCCAGTGTTCATGCACTAGGGGAGGCACAATGAAATTAGATTCTCTCCCTGTAGGGGGTAGACGTTGACCGCTGTCTGATGCCAGCAACTACAGGTCTAAATATTTCTTCTGAGATGGTTGTTTTACCTTCCTAAACTGCCAATTTCATCCCTTTTAAATTGCCATATTTAGAAGCTTACAGTTAACAGACTGTATGTTTTTCAGCAGCAGAATTAGGCTAATGGCTATCATGCATAAAAGGTAAATGTAGCAGCCTAAAGCCATGGCTAATTATAAGGACAGCATATACTTGTCTGTCCAAGAGCAATGAAAATAACTCTTCTGCAGAAAGGAAGACTACTGAAAACTTTTTATAGGTATAGTTGTGCAGACTCATTTGTTCAACTTCTAGTGTTGACAACAGCCACCAACCTGGGTAATAGTTCAGAATAAATTAAGCCTGAAGTGAAAAGTGTCATTTCATTGGATCCTCCAGAAAATAAATTCAGACATACTTCTGGTATGCATTCTTACACTGTGTCATCATCAGCTTGAGACACTAGCAGATCCTTTTTATACTGCATGTTTTTATTTCTCAGGCAAAACATTTTGTATATGCAATAGACGCATTCTTTTACATTGGCTGACATTCCACCTGAAAGTCCATCACTGCAAGCTTGTTAATGTGCTTCAGGATATACAGTACAGTAGTAAACAGACTCCCAGTAGCGAAGTAAAACTCTAGTAGGAGGCTTGAAGAATATGTGTGTGCTAAGATCAAATCTTAACTTCAAGTTCAAGCACAGTTTAACAGCGAATCCGAAGTTGTAAATGCAAAGTAAAGGCAATTTTAAGGCTCCTTTAAACGAAGCATGAAAGACTGTGGAGTCAAAGCTGAGATTCTATACATCTGGTTCTAATATGCTTCTTGCATTTTAGACAAGTGACCTTCTTTTTTTGTTTCAAGTTTTACTATCACTGTAGTTGATACAGTTTGTTAGTTTACAGTTTGGCAACATTCTCAGTACATTTGAATAAATTGTTTGGTAAACAAAATGAAGCCTTCTTTCTTTTTCAGGTAACTTTACTTTTATTTTTTCATTTCTAACATTTCTAACTTCTGCTTCCTTCTTTCTCTCCTCTCCACCCACACACCCAAAAACAAACAAACAAACAGACAAACAAAAGGAGCTTTACAGTATTTTACTTTCTTAATTTAAGGATTTTCTTTTATGCATTTTATAATAAAAAAATTAAATGCTACTTCTGCTTAGTAATCAGATATTATACAGATACATAATAGAGAAATGGACCTATGTGTTACAGATATCATTATATAGCTCAGCTTTGGATAAGAAAGCTGCTTCAGACCAGCTGTATGGTCTGAACAATCAGGCTGAAGTGGCAGAACAAGAGCACAGTGTAAAATGAAAGAGGAAGAAATACACAGGGGATCTGCATGCAAACATTATTCTGCTTCATTTCTGTACCAGCCTTTAGAGGATTCCCTCAAAAGTAAACACAGTTAATTAATTCCCAAGTAAAATAAGTAAACGCAAATTTTCCACTTACTGTGTGTTGTGCTTTGTCCGTGCGCTGAAAAGACAGTTCTGCAGCGCTCACCTAGATCCAGGTTGCTTTCTAAATTAGTCATACATGTAAGCTGGAGGAAGCTCATTGAGTTTTTAACTGTTCAAAGAGCAACCCATCTCACTGCTGCTAGACAACCCTTCAGGACACTGCACTGAACTTCATCACGAGAGCACAGCATCTATTACGCTTGAGGCTCTACCATTTCACCTACACCTGGGTGGATCTATCAAGCTTCATCTCTATTAGGGCGGTTTGACTATGTGGTTTAAAGAAAAAAAAATAGAAAGAGAGGAGGAGAGAGGGAAGGAGAGAGGGAGAGCGAGAGAAAAAAAGACCTTGCCGTTGTCACACTTGTTTCCTATTAAAGAGCCTTACGGTGGATTGAGTAATTGTGTACGAAGGTAGTCTGGCTGGCAGATGTGTGCAGCCCCAGTGGAGCACTAGATTCAAGGCAGATGGGTTGTACCAGGGCGCAAACAACACTGGAAAAAGAGAGGCGTGATTAAAACAGCAGGCCATCGTTTTACAGTGCTAGAAGTGGGGATAACATGAAAGCTCCCAGGAACTAAAGCTCCCCAAAATGGGAACTGTACAGACACAAGAAAACTGCAATAAAACAAACCTGATAAAGCACAACAGATGATCAAATTGACCAAGTTATGCAATACTGAAACCATCATGGTTATTAATGAGCCGCTCTCCCCTCCTCCTCCTTTCAGGCACTTATGTTAGAAATACTCAGTTGCAAAGAGCATGAGCATGGGTTTATTCAAAACAGAATCCAGGGCTACCGTACAGTCTGAGGCATCTTTTGGAAATGGATTAGAGTTACTTTGAGGGTTTTACATTGTCTGTCAGGTCTGGTTCAGTTTAAAAGGAAAAGAGAAGCTGAGAGGTGGGAGTGAATCTGCCTTTAGCAGTTATGTCAGAGAATGGTTGAAGCAGATTTTCAGAGAAGTGAACAAGGAATCCTTATTGTAAACTTCTGTTTGCCTTACGTAGGGACAAAATCAGCCCCACTATAACCACACCAGTATATGTAAGGGGTGATTTTGTCATGATGCCTCTCCCAGGTTACTGAAAATCAGTTACAGTAGATGGTCAGAGAGTCTCTGTTATCACAACAATCATTTTTAATATTACACATTAAACTTCTATGCAGACAGAAGAGAAGGGGTACTTGGATAGTAGTGAAATAATCTCAAGTACAGAGCTCCATGTGTGAGCTTCTGTGTGCACTGGCTGTCTACTTTAAGGTTTAAGTAGGACTTGAATAGTGTTTACCCATCTTTTACTGGACTTTTACTCAGAATCTGATACAATTCCTTCAGTGAATCTCTGCTAAAGTTTTTTTTCCATTAACAGTGAAAGGCACCACAAAGCAGATGCCTACATCTGAGCTGATCACCCTAGGACACCTTTATGGTCAATGATGAGAAACAGGCATTACTATTGGGCAGCTATTCTGAGCCTGTTTAGGCATCTAACAAAGTTCAAGTGAATCACATCCTATTCCCATTGATTATCGTGGCATTTCAGATTTAAGGTAAATCCCCCCCTGCATGCCTGATCCTCAACCAGTATAAATTAGTATTGATCAATATAGTTATGATGGTTTAAAACAACTAAGATTATGGTCAGGCAGCTCTAAACAATACTACTCTAATAATCTAGGATACCACTGCAGTATGTAATACTATAGTAGTTATTTATTGTGTATAGGGTATGCTGATCTTTAATATCTACCAGCTGTTTTCTCCGGCCCTTTAGACAAGAAAGGTTTATATACAAAATCCTATGGATATTTTCCATGTAAGCTCTTGTTATTAATTTTTTGCTAAGGCCCATTCAGATCCAGGTAAATGAAACAGTAAAGGAAATATAAAAAATGGGCAAATATTTTTCTTTTCATAACAAAGTACCTTTTTTAAAAATGTCCTAGAATTGTTTTAGCACAATGGAAGTTCTACAAGTATGTATTTTTCATGCTACCCCAGTTTAAGAAGCATTTTTGGCATGCTCTTCTTTCTTAATGAAGTTTCTTAGCCAAATAAAAGAAATTAAGCAAGATTTTAGGGCTTAATGAGCATTAATGTTCATATACAGAAGTTGCCTGTACCTACAGTTATAAGACTTGCTTCAAAGTCTTCTAGTTTAAATTTCATAAAAAATATTAAATTCTGAGTAAATTCAGAATGTCTCAGAATTCTCAACACTGAACAGTTTGTTGTCCTTTTCATGCCTAATTTTTGGGGATCCTTGGAAAGAGAGGGGTTAATCTTCAATTTACAAGCATTTTTGTTAGACTGCCTTGTGCAAAATGCACTTCCAATTTTCAAAGACAACCAAATGGATTCTAACACACAACCCTACTGTCCAGATAATAACAAGAGGCTTGCTGGAATTAGATGCTTTCAATGCCTGCACTGGTCATGAAATAGAAAAGGATTCTCTGGCTCAGGTTTAGCATGGGAGAGCTATGATGTTTATCCTGGTAGCTGAGATACTCACACGAGGAAACAGAGATGGAAAATGTCTCTTCTATTTACCACAGATTGTTTAATCAAAGACAGTTTAATGAAAACTACACAGATGATCTTTGACAGGAGGCAGAGCTGGATTTGATCCCTTCAGAAAGAGAAAGGACCAGACCAAGGATCAGGATATTTATATTCCGAAAGAGAGTTTCAACAGAAGTATTTTAGAGTGAAAGGCAGCTCTATTACAGGAATCATTTCTCCCCTGCTTTCTGGAAGGAGAGCTTTCCAGAATGGTGGAGCTGATTCTCATCCCATTTACACTTCTACAGATCACTGTCTTCAGGATAAGTCCCTTCCTGACATCTTCAAGAGTGTTAGGATGCCTCTGTTGTCTATGAAACTGTTACATGACCACCCACTATTAAACAGATGTTCCCTGGCTCAAAATATGAATAGAGTCTGGAGCATGAAGTTGGCTGTGATTTATTTAGGTAACTGTGACCTTGTATGGAAATATTCTCACTTTTTTCTTTTTGGCAGAAAACCATTTGATTTTCCCTTTTTTTTTCTTTTTTTTTTCTTTTTTTTTTTCTTTTTTTTTTTTTTTTTGTGGTCTAGAAAAGGGCTTTTCATTCATATATAATTATCCTGAGATGTACCTGAGGTCCAAGATCTAAGAAATGCTTTCTTCAGGAAAACAGGTAGAATAAAAATAATTATAATAATTATATTTTTAAAAAATAACTAGAAAACAAACAAAGAAACAAACAACAACAACAAAAAAACCCAAAGAAAAATGAAAAACCAACCAACAAAAAACCAAAACCAAACCAACAACAACCACACACACAAAAAAACCCCCAAACCTAAACAAACAAAAAGAACAGAGTATTGCTAGGAACATGATACATATCCTCCCTTTGGACAGATAGTTCAGTTTTTCAATTTCAGGGGATTTACAAGCATCTCAGCAAACTAAATGATACAAGTATTTTGCTAAAAAAAAATAGTTTAAAAAAAATCTGTCAGTATTTCCTATATGAAGATTTCTCTCTGTCCCATTGGATTATTGGCATTGCAGTGGGGACTTATGCTCTGGCAGCAGCCAGGTGGCAGAACTGGGGTTTTATTAAGAAGGCAGAAGGAGACAGGTTGATAATTGCAGAGGCTCAGTGAGTTGGCTGTGGGATGATGGAGCTCACCTGGAGCAGTTTTCAACCTAGGGATTTGGCTGACATCTTCTTTCTGGTGAGTCCTGGTCTTTTTATTGGAGATGGGTAGAAAAACTCACATAAGTTACAGAACCCTTAGGGGTATGTTGCCAACATTCTAGGCTTGAAGATTGCTCCCTGAAACCAGTTGTGGAGATGTCTACAAGACACATCTCTTTGCTACCTCTGTGCAAGTTACTCTGTGTTTGTGTTAGATCAAGGTCCATCTAGTAACAGGATTGCAGGTTACACAGTGAATCAGCACGTCTACATCCAGCTAATCTATGTGCTTTTTTTCATAAGCAATGAAAGTGTGGGGAGAAGGATGCAGATAGTTCTAAGGGAAATGGAATGTTGTGGAGCACACTACAACATTGCCAGAATACTAGTCCCACTCACTTGTCTACTCTCAAGCTGTCTATGATGCAATAGCCTGTCTTTGAGGATCTCATGCAGCCCACACACTACCATAAAATAAGTGCCTCTGATGTGGGCCAGGAGATTTAAACTGCCTTTAAATTGTTTTCTGAGCCTGGATGAGTTGTGTGAGCTAAATGTAACTAGAGGGGGGAGGACAGTGCCCATAACCTTGACTGCCCCTTGCTGCTGTAGGAAGAGTTCATGGCCAGGGCTGGACCTTGGGGACAGCAGTTTCACCTGATAATTACTTCAGTTTCCCAAGATAATGTTTTAGAGAATCTCTCCCCAGATAAAACTCTGTTCTAACTGCCCTTATACAAACTTATGTTTTTTAAATGAGGAAATACTTTTTGTTCTGCAGACCCAGACAGGGCAATTTATTTTCCTGGGTTTCTGGGTGAGGGGCTGAGATGGTGTCACATAAGAATTTTAGCAAGAATCCCTAGAAATGAAACCCAGGCACTCTCTAGTGCAAGATTGTCCCTGGAAAAAAAGATCACAAGTTTGTAGTTAGATTAAAAGTGTAGGAGAAATAAATCTAACTAGAACTCAAGATTCTTTTTATTGTTACAAAATGTGAATATTCACTAATACTGCATCATGTATAGCAGGGATCATATAGCCCTGACTCAAAATGTGGCAGGAGGTGGTGGAAGGGAGATGATGCACAGGCATCATGTAACCTCATTGCATGATCAGGGAGCATGCCTACACTAGAGAGTGATAATTGGGATTGTCACTTCTAAAAACAGTTACTTCAAACATGGATGCACTTCAAATGTTGAGATCACTGGGGTCAGGGGTCTAGGACATGCTAGAAGTAAACCAGATGGTTTAAATGGTTTGCGAGCAAATAGAACAAAACTAACCAGTTGGTGTAAATTTGGGTTTGAAACTAGCCAGATGAGTTGGGAATTGCTAAGTGTGCTGTATGGTGAACAGAGGAGAGAGGAGGAATGGTAATTAGAGCCTTCTTGTCCTGTTAGGACAACAGTTTGCCTATGACAAGTAACAGACCAGCTTCTGTGGCTGTGATTTTGCCCAAATCTTGGCCAATCTGATAATTTTGCAGTGTTGAAACCAGGAGGTGCCATTGTTACCCCCTCCTGAGCTGGATGGGAGGGGGGGAGCTGTGGACTGGAGGCAGCAGGGCTTCCCTTTTGGCAGTGGTGAGCTGTGACATTGGCTCACAGTATCTCACAAAACCTCATCTTAAGTTTTAGTAATTTCTTTCAGTCATTTCTGACTGCTGCAAAAGATCTATTAAGTTGTTCAGAGCTTTCCTAAATATTGGGTGAATATTATCCAAAACAGGGGCTTATTATTATTCCATTAGAAGCTCTTTTATATCAGCTTGACAACCACAGTAGTTGCAGAATTGGGTCAATTTCTTAGTAATGCATTTAAACACTAAATGAATGCTTTTGTGAATTAAACTCCTTGACAACAGTGTGAAAAAAAATTGTAGTATGCTTACAGATTACAGGACTTGCTAAAATGTCCTGTACATTTCTTTGCCCATTTGAAACAACTGATTTTGTTTTGTAGAGAATTTATGGGTGCATGCTGCTATTACTTTCTGCTATATTAAAGAGAGAAGGAAAGAATGTTAACGGGGAGAACATGTTCATAAGTTTTTACTACTGTCTCCTAGTGGAGGTGCTTAGGGAATTACATCATGGTGAGTTGTTCCAGCAAGAGCATAGACATGTCTTTTGGATTGTTTTTTCAGCAATTACCTGCGGTTACCAGAAGGTAATAAATATTTCTGTAGTGACTTATTACTGTGCGTTTTAGCAGTGCTGATAAACTTGAGTTGCTGTGCTTTTGCCACAAACCTGTTGCATCAAGAAACCCAAAGCACAGATTTAGGAGTGAAAAAGTATACAACACAGGTTAGTGTGTTTTAGGACTCATGTATCTAATCCTCCCACTCCTTTTCTTTCAGTAGCCCCCATTAAACATATTTCTTTTCTGTGAAAGTGGCTGAAATCCAGACTAACAGGTTGGGTCTAGCCTGCACAGAGGAGCAAAGACTTTTCTCTCAGTCCAAATTTACACGTACCACGCCCTACTTCCACCGCATAGTTGCAGAAGGGCTCTGAATAATTCTGCAGACAGAAAGATCTTTGGAGTAATTTTGCAGCCTTGCAAAAGAATATATTTCTCCTATATTTTTCTGATATGATTTCTGAAGTGGAAAATAAGTGGAAGCTGGTAATTTTGGGGGTGATCTTGCTATATGGCTTTATTTTACTCCTCCTTAGTCTCACAGTATGTCAAAAGGCAGTGATACTATCCTCCAGAAAGGTGGTTTGAAATTTATGGATTTTAAATGAAGAAGCAGAATAGTTTTCATTATATTACTAGGTGGGATTTCCAAAGCCTTAGTTAAATTCCATAAAATGCCTGTTTCAGTAGGGTTTTATGTATTTTTGAATAGTAATGTACTTCTCTGTAATATCTTACAGGACAGAAAGCTGCAAAGAGAGAGAAATTAATGACCACTTTCTCACTATTTTAAATTAGCATAGCTCTGCTGAACTGAGCAGTCTCTGTGAGATAAGAATTGGGATTTCCTCAGTTTTACCACATACAAAAATTCTCTATCTCTTTGAAGATCCTCTTCTTTGATGTCATCAGGGGAAAAATCTTTTGGTCCTTTAAGTGATGATATTGCTATTTGTGTAAATAAAAATCTTAATGTATAATTCTTCCTTCACCCTACTTTACAAATTTTGCATATGTGAAGCTACTCAAGCTTATGAAACAAGAAACTTTGATTATGACTTTTTGGCCTTTTAATGTGTAACTTTTAAAGAAGACAAAGCTAAAGCAAATCTTGAGGCCTTTTTTCACAGGAAGTTTCATGTACAAGTGGAAGCTGTTTCTCATTGTTCAACCTCTCATTCTACAATAATTTCACATATCAGAGTGGCATGTTACATGTGTCATTTTATTTATGTCATGGAACCCTACAAGGCAAATGCAACCTATTTAGTAAGTCCAGATTTTTCTACAACCACAATTTAAAAGCACAGGAAGCTCAGTTTCTTTAACATAACATTTGCCTCTCCCTCTTCATTCATAATTTAGTGGTCTGTTACTACTTCGGTTCCCATAGAGGTTTCTCATTTTGACCTCTTCTACTTGAAGTTTCTACCAAGTTATTCTGTTGTACTCCTGACTGACTCTCCTTCAACATCCTCCCATTCTGGCCTCTGCATGTTGATTTTTCCCAAGTTGGGATAGTTAAGAAAATATATCCTTTCCTGTTTAGAGTTGCCAAATCTTAGTTTGGAACCAAAATGGAACATTTGAGATTTGGAGCTTACTCCAAATTCATCTCAGTCACCAAGAGGTATTGGTGGTTTGACTGAATGGGCTCCGATTCACCTCATCTCTTCTCAGAAGTCATCACAGTTTCCTGCCCAGCATCCCTGCATTGACCTTTGGCTTATTTGTCTGAGTAACCTCTGGGCTATGCTCATCTTAAAGGCATTTTACATTATTATAATTATATGGCATCATTTGGGCTTTTTATACAAGTTATATTTCTTAATCATTTAGTCACCCTTCTTTCCTTCCTTGAATACCAAGCATAATTTTATTTCTATTTTATACTCCCATTTTTCTTTGTTTCTACTCAGTTTTTAAGTCTTACACTTTAGCTTCTTACTGATACCTTATTCTTTCTTCCTCTGGATTCTGATTTATTTTGTAAGCAATTTGTCTTGAATCTACACAGTCAGAACTATAGCACAAACCCCTGTCTTTGGAGCTAAAATAATGTTGTTTATTATAAGCAATTAGCTGGCTTGAGTTGAGTAGACAGTCTGTGACATCCTTTTAACAGACAGAATATACTGCAAAGCAACATGGTTGGATGGGTGTGTCTGCTGGAGCAAGAAGAAACAATAGTCTTCTGCACCAAGCAACATGATGCAGACATGGCATTTGTCAACACTTCTGGTTGCCCTTGGCCCTGGTTATAATGATATTCATATAACTTCTTACTTACATCTACATCTTTAGGAATATCTCAATTTTGCCACAAGATGTTTGTGACCTATAGTGGGTGATGCTTTTTCTGTTAAGATGAAGAATGTGCATCCTGAAAGGCACTTTCAATCTACTGCTAAATATACTTCTAGATACACATCTACAGAGACAGAGTGGGTTTTAAACACATTATTATGGTAACAGAAAGACATAGTGGACAGAAAGAGGGCTTCATTTTACTGGACACAGAAAACTGTCCTCTCCTGAAGACTTCATAATCAACAGCTGTCAAGACTGTTGACAGAATGTTTTGAAGGTGCAATAAGATTATACAAAAATTAAGTTAACATTATAAAATGTCAAGTGATCAATCAAAACATTTTACTGCTCTGGCAATATAGCTTTCCATATATACATATATCTATAAGCTGTCTTAAAGTCTTCAAAAATGAACACACAGTTCACAAAGTATATTAAATATATTATTTTCATTGAGAAAAATCACTGAAGAATATTGCCAAAGGTCATTAAATTCTTAACTTTAAGCTGTGTTCCTAACCCTCAAGAAAATTACAATTTTTTTGCAAGGTAGAGTGTGTGTGTTCTATCTGGAGTTCATAAAATCTTGTACTTCTGCAGGTCCTTTCCCCTTTAGTGCAAGATTCACTGAGAATAGGTAAATTAAATACTAAAATCATATAAAGGTATCACGGCTAAACTCAAGTTAAGAAAAGCATATACAGAGGTAGGGTAAGAGCTGAAATGCCTCCTGTGCATTACTTCCAATAAACACAAGGAGTCAGAGTAACTGAAATAAAAGAAGGAAAAAAAAGATTTGTTTATTGGCATCCAGTGTCTAATTATTGGTATGAGCAGCACTGAAGCTTTCAGACATGTAGAAGAATTAAAATATTGAGACTAGATTTGAAAATCAGTGCTAACATGAGTATTGGTTTGTTGATTTTGTTGTTTTGTTTTTTTTTTAAGATGTATGTAATTTTTGTTTATTTTCTTCATTTAGTTACGTCTTTTCATACAGTCTTGTGATGGTTTTGGCAGGTACAGAGGTAATTTTCTGTCAGTGGACAACCCACTCTTCTCATACTTTCCACTCCTATTACCCAAATGAAGAAGTACATCCATGACAAAAAGGACTCACTAGACATATTTATCCATACTTCTTTCTTTGAAAGGTCTTCACATCAACAGCTTAGTTTTCACATGGTCCAGAATGAACAAATACAGTTTTCTGAGGAATGTGTATTGCACCTTTCACAGAAATATTGCCTACTTTTTTAATGAATCCTTCTAATACCTATATAAGGATGATTCCAGGAACTGTGAAAACAGCAGTGAGAAAATAGTGAGCTAATTACAACTTGGACATTTGAATAGAGGCTTTCTCAAAGGCTCACTTTGTCTGATCTCCTAAATCTAAGCAAGTTGTTAAAATTTCCTCTACAGAGAGAAGAAAAGTGACGGTCTGTAAAGTGATACTCTTAATGCATCCAGAAAATATATTTTAAAAGAGGGTTAAAAATCCAATGAGAAACTCAGGAGAAAAGCCTTTTTAGATGGGTCAGTGTCAGAAGTCAACATATTCCTGTCCTTCCTTCACTGTTCCTCCCCTACCCACCCAGAGCACTGCATCCATGTTACTTCTATGAACTTTAAACCTAATTTAGACAAAATTCACCCTGAAAACTAATTTTCAGTTACCCATCTCTGAACTAGCTAGACATAGCTGTCTAGCTCAATCAGCTTCAAGTCAGTTGCTCTCCTGTTTTTCAGTATAAATGCATCTGCCTTCTCTTCTTGAAAACAGGTTGTGACACCAAAATGTGACACCACCCCAATGATTGTACATAATCATCAACACAGTTAGCATTCTGTTTGAAAGGATCTGTCTCAAAGTTCAATGGAGCCAAAATGTTCAAGTAGATAAAAGTAAACATTGTATTTACTCATCTCAGAGTATCTTCTGCTTTTTTCCCCTTTTTTTCTGCTCCCTCAGAAGCTCTCATGCACATTTTACATAGTGTCCAAACAAATTGGAACCTCCTGCTTCAGCTAGTGTCTTGGCAAATTTCTCTCTTCCTGGAGCTCATTCAGGATTTTCCTGGCTTTGTCTGTAACAGAATGGCATCCAGACAAACCTCCACCTCCCAAGCTAGCCCTCTGACATATTTTCAGAAGGCAAAGGCAGCATTTATGAAACTATGACTATGCATAAATGTGTGAAACAAAGTCATGCACCTTTTTCTAATGGGATTGATTTGTCTTAATGTACTCAGTGGAAAGATCCTCAAAGATATCAGGGGTTTTACATTAAACTTATTGGCATCTCTTTCAGAATGCAGATCCAGGAATGTGGACATAATTCTAAAATAATTCAGTGATTTTAACTGTAAATTAATGCAGTTTGTATTCTCTTTAAAAAAAAAAAAATGGAAGAGAAGAAAGAAAGAATCATTTCATGATATATTCTGAAGCTGGATGAGAGCCAAGAATTACAAAACGGAAGACAGAGGAATTTGCTATGCTGAGCAATGCAGTAGCTCCAATCAGGATTCCAGATATCTCCTGTGATTGCTTAAGAGAAGTCTTGATACAAACAAGGTTGCTTCTGCTCAACTCTGATGTGGATTCAGATAGAAGTTAAAGAACTCAGCTTTTTGCACTTTTTTTTTCTTTTTTTTTTTTTTTTTTTTTGTTAAGGGTAAAAAGAAAGGAAAACCAGGACAACCGATCCTCCCCAAGATAATCCAGGACAAAATTATTCTTTCCATACAAATAGGATTTAGTTTCCAAAGTTGTGGTTTCATCTATTTCTCTTTTTTTACCATGGCTGTATCAAGTTTACCCACCAAGATGTAACATTACTGGAACTGAACAGTGGTCTTTAAAAGCCCATGGGACATGCTAGGTATAAATGTCAGTCAGGCATATAAAAACTTCTTTGACAGTCTTACTCTGCTTACCCAGATTTCCCCAAGTAGCATGATGGCTAAGTGAGGTACAAATTTGTATATGGAGCTTAGGCTTACAGATTAAATTGTTGATGGACATCAATGAAAGATAAGCATAATGAAATGAGCCTCTCTACTGTCCCACTGTTTTAACCCTTTTAATCCTTGCCTCTGAGCTACTATGATTTCTCATATCTCTCTGCATTTTGTGGTTATTGATGGTTAATGTTTCAATTTTTTTAATACTGATGTTGTTATTCCTTTTGTTATATGCTATGGTTATAGCTGTTGCTTTGGCTATTGCTGTAGTTTACTGTTATTACACTTGGTGGCAGTTTTTTTTAGTTGATAGACTTAAAAATGTTTCTAATACCATTTTATACAAATTCTAAATACTTAAGAATGTTCTGAAATTGAGGGTAAGTTCAGTCTACCAAATTGTGGCTTTCAACCCATGCTTAGGGCATACTTACCCTATAATCAGAAGAGACATAGCTTTAGTTTAGTTGTCTCCTATACTGATATCAGGACTGGAGTGGTCATCATCCTGGTGATGATAGTATGGGAAAATCCCCCCTACTCTTCCTGGCCATAAATATTCAACTCTTCTGGTATTGTCATAAGAACAATTAATTTTACTGATTAGGTTGGAGCAATCTCATGCAGGACTATTTCCCAAAATCAGCTTAATATCCAATCCAGACATAATTCAATTGTCTCTGAACTTTGGGTGTTCCTCACATAATGTCCTTTTAATCACCTTTGAATTGCAGCTTTTCCTCATAGTCCTGTCAGCTACTTTTGTGAATTGCTTACACTGTTGTCTGTTATGCCTCACAATTTCTTGTGTCCTATCTGGCAGTTTGCTAAGCTTTGTTCAGTTAGCATCTCTGCAGGCCAGGGCCAAACCCACAGACCAGCCATTTGCCTGCAGCTCTAACAATAACAACTGATAACAGTCAGGAGCTTCTGCACCAGCATCACAAGTTCATCAGGGTTCACATGTCAACCCAGTCACTCAGCCAATAAAATGAGTATAAATAATTAAAAAAGAATAATTTACTGAATCTTCTGTTTTCACACTGACAATTTTTTGTAACATAAGGAGATATAAACAAGGGTGTGAGAATTTCAGCTAAGAGAAAAGTCATTCCAAGTCTGATTCAGAACAATGCCAGGTTCCCCAAACAACACCTATGACTATTAATGCCATTAGACTGAATAGAATTCTGGTCCAAAATTCCAAACCCCTTACCTCCATGAAACCACAAGTGTGTGAAATTATTTCCCTACATATCACCATGTTCTAAATACCCCAGTGGAAAGCCCTTTTGTCTCACACAGGAAACTGTTTTACTTGAGAGGTATTCCCTTCTGTTTGTCTTATCTTTATCTTCCTTTTAATGCACTTTTAACTGCACTTTCCTGTATTCTTTGCCTACTCTATTTATGCATTTATGCTATATGTGTATGGATTTAATTTTTAAAGTGAGCCAACAAAAGCAAAAACCTCATTAATCAACATCTGGCCTCATATATTTTCTTTCACATCTGTGAAGTCCTTTCCAATTTGTCTACATCTTTTAAATAGTCCCTGTGCTGTAACATAACCAGTTATGTTCAGGGATTATACTTTCCCTGTGATATGATGGGATGTTCTTATATAGGTAGACCAATATTATATTTGCCTAAGCCACCATGCCACGTTATGAATTTCTATCTGATTTAAATATCTTGGAATATATTATCTCTTTATTCTTTCTTTTCAAGTGTTTGGGGCATCTTCTATTTCACTGCATGTGTATATGTCTGATTAATTTCCACATTAAGAGTCAGAATTCTTGTATAACTGAAGCTTATTTTACCATTTCTTGACTGTTATTTCTACTTTATCAAAATATCTTGTTTCCATTTTTTTTTAATTACTATTTTCTTCTACGTTTTCCACTGTAACATACAGCAATAGGATTAATATTATGATTGCTCATTTTTTTTCAGAAGATTAATGAAGATTTGAAAATAACATCAGAAATTGCCAAAAATCTCATCAGAACATGAAAGACAATTTTACTATTTTGTACTCCTTAAAATAGGATACTATTTTATAGTTTATCTGGTTCATTATTCTCATAGGAAAAAAAAGTACTTGTAACCGATGTCTATTTCATTCATTACTTTGTTTTCTCCTGCTTTAGCTGTTGGTAATTATTCATTTCTTTATGTAAGATTTTTTCTTAGCAGGAAATTCAGGTGTAGTGTACAGATTCTTCAATGACCAATATTACAGGAGCTGAATTCATATGAGCAGATTAATATGAGCTTCTGAGAACAAAAAGCAATAGCCCGAATGTTATATGTGACATTTCAGAATGAAAAATAAAGAAGCAACCAAAAACAAAATAAAAACCAAACCAAATCAAAACAGTTAGTATGACAAGAGTAATGCAGACCTTATAGATGAAAAAAAGTTGTTAAGTCATCCCAGAGGTTCAGCTGATGTTAGGACATTTTACCTGTAGAAAGAGTGCTCCACCATAAAGAGCTGTGTGACTAATATAAAGAACTGTGAAGCTGGCCATATCCCCAACACACTGTGTGGGTTTTTGTTACTTTTTGAAACTATATACTTACTGTGTTTTCCCAAATAAAATGTATTTGTGGTTTCATATTCTCAGAACTCCAGTGTGCTTCTGAGTGGAGAAGGAACACCTGTAAAATGTTAGATTATTAAATTCCTAAATATTGGTGGTTTAGGTGGGGGACCAAGCCACCATTCATAGTTATTTTAGAAGGAGTCCCCTAGACGTTATTGAACCCAGTCCTGGTTACTACCACTGACACCTGGCAGGAGGGCTACATGTGCACCAGAAGTAAATTACAAAATTCCAGCACTTTTATTTCTTTATTCTCCTTAAGCATATAGATGGACACTTCAGACTCCTGCTGAAATTGGTAGGGGTTGTGCCTATAACCTGTAATATAGTTTGGCCTTCTAACTAGAAACCTTCTGAAAACGTTTTGTTAGAAAATGACAACTTGCTAACACAAAAGAGTTTGGCAAAAATGGGTCAATGTCAACTCCTGTTCCACCAAGGCTTGGACAGATTTTCTGCTTGACAGAAAAAAGGGCTTTGAAAGAATGTACTGAAGAAGACCAGACTTCAGAGCACTTGAGTGCCAATACCATGCACAAGCGAGCTTCAGGGTTAAAAAGTAAAAAAAAATCATTTTCCTTTTTGGAGAGTATTGGAATTATATATACACATCTATATGTGTACATTTGTGTATTTATGTATATACACATAAACAAATGTAAATTTATATATATATATGCACTTAGCATAAGGAGTTGTTTTGGGGTTTGGATTTATTTTTTTTTTTTCAAATATTACTGTAGAAAATAGTAGCTTAAATATTGTGAGGTCTATAAGTTTTGACTTTTCCAGAAATAAGTCTAGAATCCTAACTTGATAGCCAGGATATCCACACCTTAATGCGAAGCTTCTGTCTCAATAAGTTGAAGTCAGATGCCTCATGGATTTCCTTTTGAAAATAAAATCCAAATATTCTTAAATACAAACTTCCTAAGTGAGATATTTTGGAACACTTTGTGAAAATAAAAACAGAGAGACAGACAGGTTGATGTAATTCCAAACCTAAGAATTAATCAGTTTTACCTGTGATAATGATGTAAATCTAGAGCAATCCGAGATTACTTGACCACAGAAAAACACAAATGACAATTCAGAATAAAACCTTGATGAACCTCTAATTGAATCAACACTTATGGAAAACTAATATAAAAGCTACTCATTGTTCCAAAATATAGTGGTTTCATTAGTGGTTTACCTCATCCGCTTTTTACTTATTGCTAAAGGTCACAATTAGAAACATATTTGCTTATTTTGCTACTGCTTATATCCCTGTTCATATTATGAAGCTGAGACAGGAGTGCTTTAAATTTTTAAGAAATTTTCTTTCAGTCCACATGGTGTGAATTATTAACAATCTTAACGTATTTTTTTTTTCTACAGACTTGTAACTGTAGAAAGTTGGGTCCAATATACTACTAAAATAATTAGAAAATACCACTAAAATAATTAAAATTGTCATATACAGTCCTTGTGCAGATCTTCTGTGTAACTAAATTTTCAGAGTAAGTCCTGCTATTTTTACCAGTTGACTTATCTAAAGGACAGTAAAAGGTGGATCTAAAGAGACAAAAGATTTAAAACTGGAAACGAGTTGTACGATCATGAGTTTATTTTACAGCAAGAGTAGAGAGCATCTGGATTCAGATTTTCATGTCTGTTTTGATTACAGTTATTGACTGAAGATCCTTTCTGCTCCATATTCATGTGAATTACAGTGCAATGGGTCAAAATAACAAGACACAGTTTAGACTTGTGCTAATACATCTGCAAATGTAGAAAGAGATAGGAAATGGAAGATAATTCTGAAATTTAACAACCAAAGAGATCCCACCACCATCAGTCTTTGTAGTGTAACATCCAGGCAGATAGAACTTACATGCCTTTTATGCACATGCAAGTTATAGGAGGTGTGTCCATTTCTCCCTGTGTGTCATGACAGAAATCCCTTTTATGACATGTAATTGAAAATAATGAGGTTAAATGAAATACAGTAACCTTAAGAGTGAAGAGGGTTAGGAACTCCTGGGGCTTTTAAGTTTTTGCAATGCAGAGCAAATACCTGAATTAGTTTTTCAGAAATGAGAAGATTTCAAACAGCTTTTTAAATGAAACCTCATATGTACACCATAAGTGTAGTTCATTTTCCAGTTGTTTTGTTAAAGATTTGCGTTTCTCTGGAAGTTTCATAAATATTCAGTTTTAGAAACTATCAGTACATCTTATCAAAACATTTTTAAGCTAGTATGAAGTATAGTAATGCGGCATGGACATGTGCATCTTAATTCATTCCTGAATATATTTTTGTGTGATGTTAATAAAAAAAGTTTTGGTTCAGACAAAATTATAATATCATTATTATTATTATTAACCTTCTCAAATTGTTTACTGTCATTTCCTGTACTGTAGAATTTCAAACGTCTTTTCAATAGTAATGTCAAATAGATGTACGTCATCAAACATATGGAGATAAAAAAAATAGTTCTTGTTAAGAATAAAGTGCATTAATAGTGTCAGAATCAGTACTTAAGAAGTAATATTCCTGTTAATCCCTGAGGAATTTTTTTAGGTACTTTTCTAGCAAATAAAATGTGGTGGTAAGTAAAAAAAAAAACCAAAAACCAACAACAAAACAAAAATAAATAGGATAAGTTTTTAAAAACAAACCCAATACAATTGTTTATATACGTATAATTTATACATTGTGAATTAGAAGAGGCTTTATCTACAAAATACCATTCATGGAAAATCAGACAGCATTCCCTTGACTGGAATAGATTTGTACCATGTATCTATTTGCATGTCTGTGCTCCAGTCATCCAGGGTGTTGCAGTCCCTATCACCAGATATCCTTACTGGGGACCGATCACTACAGATCACTCCTCAGCCACATCTTGGACACAAGATACTTGAACACCTAATCACAGGTAATCTTAACATTTTAATACAGATGTTAAGCCAGTAAGAACCATTCAGCCTCTCTCTGCTACAAAAAAAAAAAAAAAAAAAAAAAAAAAAAAGGAAACCAACATATATAATTATTCCTTGAGCACCTAATCATCCTGTATATATTCCTCTTCTGAGATTCCAGAGCACTTGAGATAGTTTGACAGTCATGTTGGATTATGACAAGTAAAAGATATTCCAAGAGTCTTATATTAATATAAATGGTATTAGAGAGTGATTTAGAAGTGATACTTGAAATGTCTCCAGGTGCTGTGGTTACTGTGGGTGCATTTATGCTACACCTCAACAGAGTTTCAATCTCAGCCTAAAATGCACTATAGTCTTTTCAAGTATTATTTGCCTACTAAAAGAAACCCCAAACCATCTAAAGACAAAGATATCTGAGACAAAAAATAAGTTTTTCAAGATAAAATATTAGAAGAGATCCAAATAAATAACTCTGCAACTAGATAAATTTAAATCAGAATGAACATATGATTAAAAACATCACTACAAAATGTTTTGACAGCTTATTTGGTTGTAACCCTTCTTATTTTATTGAAAGCAATTATATTGTAACTGTCAGATTAAAGTCTATTTACTTTAATTAGAGCTATATAAATTGCAAGCTCAAAGTCCAAATGCAGATTTCTGGATTCTATAGAGTCTGGGGAAGGGACTGTATATGAGTCGAATTTCTAGATCAAATCACTGTTTCATAATAGCAAAATAGGAGCTTCAAATAAACCCTTTTTTTCCTCAGCCAGACAAAAGACTTCTTGGCAAGAAAGGGATGATGAAATGAAATTACAAATCCAAGACAGAAAACATGCAAAGTGTTTTGAAACAATTTAAGAACACAAATTTGTCAGACAACTGGGACATAGTTTTGCCATTGAAGTCCCAGAGCCAGGATCAGTGATTTAAATTAATTTCTAGCTCTTTTATAGAACAATTAGTGAGAATTTAATTATCACTTTAAACAACAACTAAATGACCTGTCTCTCACAGTGGACAGGGACTTTACCTTTTAAATGTTTATGCCTCTTGTCCTATAGACTTTAGAAATTTGACAACAGAATTCCATTGCTGAAGTAATGTATGGTCTAGAGAGGGTGAAGAAAACTTCTTTATCCTTCTGCATACCAGAATCCAACTTCTAAAATATTGTGTTCTCCTTATAAAACAAACTGAGCATCTAATAAAAGCAAAACTTTTGCCATTATAGTCCATCCATCTTTTTCCTGCTATGTCAGTGGTGTTCCTGTAGCACTGAAGTCTAGAAAATATAACTCAATTTATGAAGTTATGAATAAAGCTATATGCTGGAAAGATAACATTATCCTTCGAAGAGTTATATGATTGTAGCTAACATCCAAGATTCCCCATCAGGGTAGTAATTTCCCCAGCCCAAAAGATGGATTTTTTTTTTCTATTCAAAAGAGAAAAAAGTTCTACATGACTCTCCATGATTTTCAATTTATATGAGTGAGGGCATCAAAGGTTGAATGAGACAGTATTACAGCCAGTGGCCAATGTAACAGTGATACAAATACTTCTAGGAATTGTTGACCAATTTTCTAATGCAAAATACTCTACTTTTGGCAGGAAACAGTGTAAACTGAGTGATTCAGTTCCTTGACCCATGAGCTGACTTGTTTGCTGGATGAACTTCTGGGCCCTATTCTAAGCAAGTAATCATATACATGATTAGACCACATGAAAGCAAGCCCAGAGAAATAATTTTTCAATCAGTGAAATTTTGTCACATTGGAAGGAAGAAACATATTTTTCTATTTAACTAAGTTTAATTTTCAGTACATCTCAATTTAATTTCTATTATTTTCTGTCTAGAAAATAAATCACCTTTAATTCTTCAGTTTAGTGTTGCCATGGATAAAATATTAGCTTTAAAAGCACAGGAATTTTTAATTCAAAGCTCAGTAATGACAGAAGACAATTCTCTATAGACCCAAACAGATCTTTGATCAAGCCAATATAATCCTCACAGAAATGAGTGGAATAGATTTCATGAAAGAGAAGAGACCCTAGATGGAAATGTCATTGTCCTATTTTTCAGTCCTCACCCTTTTAGAAAAAGAAGACTGATGATAGAACATTTTGATTTTCAGTTTTATGCAGGAGACAGCTTGTGTTCATAGGTTTGAATTGGTTGGGTCAATTTTGGTGTCTCCAAGCATTTTAGGATTCTGGCAAGCTTCTGTAGGTCTTTCCCTCGGTCCAGTTCAACACTACAATAAATGTTATTATTAGGAACAAAATGAATTTAATTATTTTTGGCATACATCCAAAAACAAAGAAAAAAATAATCTCATGATATCTTTAATAATTTGCATTTGAGCAAAACACTGAAAAGCAAAAGTAATATAATCCAGAGCTCTGAGTAAGCCCAGAATAAGTATACTTGGACTTTCAGTAGTTATTGCAACAGATGAAAAATTCCAGCTTGTCTTGGAGTCTTCTTGAAACCAGCTCTGTCCTTGAGGTGTCAGATTAACACTCCACTCAGAAGACAAATTGTTCATGGGCATGCTGGACATATGAGAGCCATTAGACAGTGTGATCTACATTCTTGAAAAATGAAAAATTCTAGGCAACATTACATTTTATAAATGCAAGATGTTTATTATTACTGCACTAGCAATAAATGTTTAGAAACTGGAGAGGGTTCACAATGATTCTGACTAGGAACATATGAGGATGGAGCCATTGAATTCTGGCATGAAATAAAAGGTCTGGAAGCTATTATGCATTTAGCTCTATGAGTATTTAATTATATCAATAGGAGAACACAATTTCTGTTGCGTGCTTTGTGATGAATGTCTTCATTTATTCGTGTTACAATGAATGAGTTCAAGCCAGATGTGGGAACTCATTTCCAATTTGCTTAAATTATTTTAGTGAAATTTCTTCTGAAGTTCACAGGACACCTCACTGAATGTTATAGGAATTAATCTGACATGTAAAATTTGATTTCTGCTTGAGGAGGAATTTGCTTTCGCTAAGCTATATGCAGATAAGTGGGCAATAAACATCAAATATTGTGTAGTTAACTGCTCTTCAGACACAAATACATTCTTTAATGAGAAAAAAATGATTACACTTTCAGTGTCAACCTGTCATAGGAAATAAAAGTAGTTGTTAGGCAGTTTAGTAGTAGACATCCACTTAGAGGTGATTCTGCCAAAAGAACTTATTTCAGGTAAAGAAAAAGCATTCTAGACAACAAATGAAATATTTTCAAGGATCTTTTAAAGATTTTTGAAAAACATAATGATATTAATTAATGATCTATTTCTTGAACTTCAGTCCAATAATTTCTTAATACTATGTATTTCCACTGATAAAGTGAAAGTATACTTCACATTGTTGGTGTGAAGATGTGTTCGCTACATTAGGAGGCAAAAAAGGTGACCAAGGAATGTACAGTCAAGAAGCTGGAAAATGTAAGGGACAGATTGAGGCATTAAGACCTGTTGATAGCTGGGCTTATTATTTCAAAAGGTATTGATAAAATCATTAAAGTTCACCTTGTTCATATGTTTTGCTTCTTCTATATTATTGCTCTGAAGACTCAGAAGCAATTTTTTGTGATGTGCCATTATCAAACCTAGGCATCTAACTAAAGGAAAGTAAAGGAAAGAAAGCGCTAAGAGTTATTTAACACTGTTTGCTCTTTATATAGGGTATTTGTATATCTTACTTTTTTATTTTATTCTATCTTCTACCTATTCTAATGTAAAAACCAGGTGTTTTTAAAAAACACAGAGTTCAATGGAATCAGTGTATGGCAAAATGCATTGCCTTACACTTTTTCCTCATATTGCCTCAAAGGCAAAGTAAGGCTTACTGTGGGGGAATCTTTCAAAAATGTACAACAAATATGTTGTCTTTTTAGTTGTCTTTATGGGCAGAGAGTTGTTAGTGTCTGTATGTGTGTGTGCTCTCCATGGGGGTGATTCATTAACCCAAACAGAGGTGTACTGTGGTCTATTCTTCTATTTTTATTGATTTTGCCAAATTGGTGTTTGGAAACCATGCTGAATTATACCATGTCTTGGATTTAATTCCTGGTCATGAACTGTAGGGTAGCATTTAAAATATCATTATAATTATTTCTGGTGAAGAGACCCCCACTGATACTACTCAGCTACCATGAGGCAGATGATGGGACATATCAGCACAGCTGGTTTAGGGTCAGGGCAGCCCACTAGACCTAAATCATTGAGCAGAATTAGGTCCCATCGAACCAAGACAACAGCACAGGCCACTAAATCAATAGAAATGAAAGACAATGTTATTTATCTTGCCCTGTAATAAAACTTATTGCTGGAAATAATGCAGGCCACATTTAGTTTCCATAAAGAAGTCACTGCTCAGCTGGATAGAATTTGACTCTGCTGCCACTCTCCGTGTGTCTGGCAAGATCAGCAATACCCGGCAAATATTTAGGGACAGCATGAAACTCTTATTAGTGTCATTCCCAGCTGGGCACATCCTACTATGCTCTCACTTCCATGATCAGTACTGCATTTGTGTTTCTTGTTATGGCATATACAAGCAAGAACATTAGATTACCATCTCAAAATTTAGATAAATGATAGCTGGACTGCAGATGACACTTTGTTCATGGGCATGAACCAAGAGACATAAGTTTTGTGAAAGGTATAAACCAAAACCAGCTAGGAACTGAGTTGTAAAATTAGCTCACACTAAAATTTTATGTGTTTATAGCTGAAGGTATTTGTCATTTAAATGACATAGTTAAATGGGAAATTATATTCCTAATTACCTGTCTTCCTAGCAGAGTTTCCTACCAAGTAATTTGATTCCTATCTACCTATATTCACAGTTGTAAAAATTATTTTTCTAATTATTTTATTTTTCATTATTTTATATGTTTTAATTTTCTCCCATTTTTCTTCTTTCTCTTCTTTAGATTCATTCATTATCCTCATAGATAAGCTTCCTGCATACATTTATTCTGAAAATAGCTCCAAGATACTGTGATATTTTAAATAAGAAAGCCTTCTAGTGTGATGTATACTCATGACTTGATTTTTGAGAAGCAGATTTTATTATGGAATTTCACTTCTTCAAGGTCTACTAATTAGCTCAATCACAGTATAAATGGGGACTATTTCCTGGAATAAACAGTATCAATAACCTTGTCTCTTACCAATGATGTTAGCTGTGCTACTTGCTGATGGATGACACCCCTCCATCTTAGCTTCAGCCATCCATTTTCAGCTACCAATAACTATCATACTGTGTAGTCCAGAGGTTTGCAGGTCACATAAAAAAAAAATAAATCCCTGATATAAAGGAAAAGGAAAATGGAAATATGTGAACAGAAGGAAGGTTAAAAAAAGAAAAAAAGAAAAAAAGAAAAAAAGAAGAAATAGAATAAAAAGAGTTTAAACTCTATACTTACAGAGCTAGTTATTTTCTGAAAGCATCCATGCTTCCATGTGCTTTGTTTCTATTATAATGTAGTCAGTATGAAGCAAGGTTCTTATTGTTTCTTTCCTTCCCTGTACTATAGCTATATGTCCAAGAGATGGAAAGTTACTGCACTATGAATTCCATTACATCCTGCGTTTGTTAACAGATATTTTAGCTGAACTCTACTATGTAATTGACACCATTTTGTACTGGCTTAGGTCTGAATACTAACAAGATAAGAAGAATTCCTTTTGTTTTAATTTCTAGTGGTCTGGGGAGACATGATGTATAACTTAATTGTACCTGATCTCAGAACAAATGAACAAACTAGTCTCTTAGCAGAATCATCTTTCAATACTATTTTTTTTTTTTTTTTTAGAGGGGCAAGGGTATCAGCAGCCGTTTTCTTTTAACACAATTAATTTGTAGTTTTCTTTTAATTATTAAGACAGAAAAAAGATATTAAGCCTTTTTTTTTTTTTTTCAGTTCTCTTAGTAGAATTAAATAATATAGAGGCATTAGAAATGGCAAGAGAATTGAGATAAATTGAGATACCAGTGCAAATTCACTACAAATGTTTTTCAGTTAAAGTTAAAATATTGGTTGTTTTTTTCAGCCTACACATTCTTTAGATCAGGCACCACCCATTTGTATGACTGACTTTGCATCCATGTGTTTTTAAAACATCTTGGACACTGGTATCCCTTCTATGTTATATTTGGAGTGATAATGCTATAAAGGTAAAATGGAAAACACATAAAATTTATGAAAACATTTAAAAGATTCAGTAGTCATTGCACAGGCAGAAAAAAAAAGTGTGACAATATTTTTTTTCTGTTAGTGCTTCCTATTCCATGGTACTATGATGAATTCTGGGTAAACAAACACATGCATTATTTGATCAGCAAAGCAGGAATAAAACTTTTACTACAAATGTTAATAACAGATTGCTGAAAATACTGGGCTATCATTTCCAGGAGAAGCTCCAGGAGATGTTCTTTTCTTCAGCTCTTTAATCAGCTGACACGGAACAAAGATTTAGGATTAAAGGCTGCAAGTTTTACCATTAACATACAATTAGTGATGAATTTTCAGATGGGGTCTTTTTCCCACCTCTTCCCAGCATTGTTTACTGAAGGAATGGTGTCATGTTTTCACAAGCTTAAGAGTTTATGTGTAAATGACACATACACAACAAGCTCTAAACTACAGCACACTATCAAATCTAAAATTTAGAAAATTCTGTCTTTGCACTGTTGATTAAAAGTTTGTACCCAGCCTTCTGCAGAATGAGCTCCATGTTTTCACCATCAACCTTGTTTCTCCTTCAGAAATAAATGCACAAGTAATGTCTGTCACTGAATCAAGAATGATAAACATTGATGCTATCCCAATAAATACTGTATTCCTTTCTTAAGGGTGACTAATGGTGTATTATTAACAGCTTTATAACCAGGGCAAAGTTCCATGGGTAACAGCAGTGAACTGTCAAAGATACTCATAAAGAAATAACAATAAGATTACATTTATAAAGTGCTTTTCATCCCAGAGGAGGTGAGAGTACTTTCCAAAGTTGATACAAAAGAAACATATCAACATCTGTTACTGAATACAACTGACTCTGAAGAGGACAAAAAACATTGTAAGAATCTGCAATATGCTGCAGAATCTTTACTGACTGCAAGTGAATTGCAAATGTTCTTCAGGTTTTTTTTAATCTAGAAAACTTAAAAATACTCTTCAGTAGTAAAACAAACCTTGTCAAACTTGGCTCGTTATTAGTCCAAAAGACTGCCATGTCCTAACCATATAATGTACATAAATTCTGAAGATTTAAAAAAAAATTAGAATTCTCAAAAATGACCAGGTCATTCTCAGAGAATGACTGAATCATCCATTACAAAGATCCTACAAATATGACTGAATGCATTCCCAGATACTGTAATATAGAAAACACTCAGGAAAGCCTCAAACCACTTGAGGTCTGTCAGTATGGAAAAAAGAGAGAAAAGTGTGCCAGCAGCAGACACCCACAGAAAAGGAGTATAGCTGACTATATTTTTTATATATATATATGTATGAAGGACATGGGTATGCTGCTGCCCTAATACTGTTTGGATATATAACTACTATGCAGATATATAATCAGTTCACTGTTAGGAAGCTGAGAAGTATAGCACAAAAACAATGAAGTGTGTTATACATTTTTGTTTTGTTTTGTTTTGTTTAAGTTTTGACAGCTGACGTGCTGAAGACCACTGTCTTACCTGCAAAGGTCCTGAACTGGCTTTCTGGGGAAAAAAATGAAGAGTACAATCCTGACTACCGAGAAAAGGAGTCATATGTATTTCTGGAGAAGTGTCAAAAAGTCCCCTGGATAGTGCTGATATGCAACAGCTACAGATTCCTAAATACAGTGTTTCTAAATGTATAAGGGAATGAATATGTATACATTCTCAGACATTCACAGAGATGTACAATACACCCACATGTGCACACATCTCTTCTAGATACACTAGTACTCTTTCCATATTTGTGATCCTTTTCATCCAAGTGTTTTGGAGCACTTTGCAGGCATTATCTAGTAATCTCACAAGAAAGGGTAGGTAAGGGGTATTGCTGAGCTTGAATGTTTGTTTTCTGACCTAGTGGGAATTCTTCTGGTATTTCTGACAAATTTCTGTCAACCTGTGGCAGGCAGGTGAAAGTGTAGTAAGAGAAACATGGAAACAAAACCAGCCCTTCTTCATGCCTTCTTGCTGAAACAGGATCACACCAGCTGAGGCCACAAGTGGAAAAAGCATTTGAATGCCAAGCACATAAAAGTCCCACAAAGGCAAACATCGTAATTAGCAATGGATGGGAAAGCCAGCATGAGGTGAAGTGGTCAGTTTGATCTTCAGACTTATCATTCAAGAGTGTGACAGTGAGATTATACAATGTCATGCAGGTAACACAAATGTTAAACAAATCACCCATCTTGAAACTTCTTAAACTCTTACTTTACAGCTTTGAGATCAGACATGGTTTTGATATTTATAATGTTTTGCTTTGTTAGATTCCCTAATGAATATAACAGTCTTCACCTTAGAGGAAATCTGGGCTGACCATTTGAGGCCTGTTTTCTTTATATCTTGTGGCTCACAGGTTTTCTTTTGGACACCTAATAAATCATTCACTAACATCTAAGAATTTGACAATTCATTCACTGCTAAATCAAGGAACACAAAATAGGTAAGAAAGTTGCACTATTCTGTTTGTTTGTTTTTTTTTTCTGAACTAAAATGCCTTTTTGTTGGCTTTAAGGCTCTTTTTATCAGGTGTTCTTCAATCTTGGGTTTCGGTTCAAATCTTATCTTTATTTGTAATACAAATGGCATTGCAATTAGTAATTCCAAGCCTTTCTTCCTATATGTCATGGGCTGTTACAGATTTCACCTTATGTCCCTCTACAAGGCAGGCAACTGTTGACAGCTTTTTGGACTGAATGGAAACTCCCAAATGTTGTCAAATCTTGTTATACCTAAAGCACATCTTGCTTTCATTTGATTGAAAGGCAAGACAAACACAGTTGCAGCTCATGGCCAAATGCAAACTCTATGAGGCCATTATTCCCCTATAGATAACATGGGGGAATATTTAGACTAGTATGTGTCAAATTTACTCCAGACATTTAACACCTGAAGGGACCACATCCTTTCAGGTCATATAAGTGAGCAAAGTGAAGGTATCTAGATCCAAATTTGTTAACAATAATATTTATTTCATATCTCTGTGAATATGTTGTGATCCTACTAAGGACAATGCAGTTAAAAAGCCTATATGTGTCTTAAAAAGCTTTGGAAATTTAACTCATAAATAAATGACAGCAAATCAAACTGGCATTCCCTTCCTCAGTAAAATATTCATGTTTGACTTTCATGGAATTCCTCCCAGACTAAGGTAATAGAGGCTGTTCAGCTGATTTCCCCTCTCAATAATACATTCTGAGGGCCCTACTCTTACTCAAGGGAAAAGAGTTGCTTACATGCTATATTTGCTGGAATCAAGATTGCCTTCCAGATGATTGGTGAATATAAAAAGCAGACTAAATATTCTCTTAATCTACCATGCTTTCACCAGATCATATTGAAGAGAACTCTGAATATTTTGCATATTTTTCCTTTAAAACTGTAATTACACTGAATATATTCCTAGAGATATGTTTATGATTATGTCAATAGTATGTTAAAAAGGAATAGAGGATACAGAATTTTGTCGATAGGAAAATGGTCTTATTATTATTACTCTATTGAAAGACTGCCTTTCTTAGAAAGATAAAAAAATGTTACTATTTATAACTGTGGCAGTAAATGTCTTGCTAATAAATCCTTTTTATTTCAATTCATTCTTACTGAAATAATAAAATCCAAAAACTATTTCATACTTGTTAGCTGTCAGAATTATAAGGGAAACTGTTTCTATGACTTACTGAGGTGTTCCTGTCTGGTTGAATTCTGAAGGAAAAATACTCATTGAGAGACTATGCAGACCAACATTGTTGAAACAGGGACTTTTCTGATATTTTACTTGATAAAATCATTACAAAAGTGTGCCTAGTGATATGTCATTATGGATCGATCACACAAAATCCTACACCCCAAGGAATAAAACATCTATTTTGTGATCAAGGGGACATAAGATTTAGAAATAAATGGAAAGGAAAAAATGTATCAAAGAAATAAATGTAAAGGAAACAATGTGACAAAGCAGTTCATTGCCTCCACTAATGACAGGAAAATCACTTAGATGTGATTGCTTTAAGTAAATGCAGTTTTAAAGGATTCCAAAGGATTGGATGAGGATTTAGCACATGCAATTGTATAGGGTCAGAGAGTCTGAATATTAAAAGCTGAGTGAGGCAGCAACTCCCAGCTAGGACACATTAACTGAGGGCTAGTAGAGGTGGTTGGTGTGGTTTTGTTCCTACATACCAAAGCTACAACAGTCTCTGGAATTTCATTTTTTGAGGAAAGTGCAAATGTACTTAAGGAAAACTTGTAAGTAAATGAAAACTCATCTTCAGAGAACATTGCCAGGTTTGTGTCACTTGTTTCTCCTTTTTGAATCTTTGCCTTCACAGCAGATGGAGTTTTTATCCCTTTACTCGGAGCAGTTACAACAGGCCACAGAGATGTTGCACCTGTCTGACAAGTGCATCATGATGTGCTTAGTTCCTCCCACGAGATGGAGCAGCAGAGCTTAATGTCTTGACACTGTGTACCTCTACCCAAAGAAAATAGTTTCCTGCAGGTGCTGTGTTTGACAGTCACCTTGCATAGGTAGTCCACTGTGACATGTATCTCACACTTAATCAACTGAACTGAAATTGCACATTTTTAATATCTCCAAAATGAGGAATCTTTTATATAGTCTAATAAATTTGGACAGGTGCTAAGAATGATACAATCTTCCAGCAGACTAGTTCTCATGAGCAGACCCACCCCCTCCTCAACTCTGGACATATAAAAGGCTCTTATGAAATTTTAAGTGATGAAGTTGGAAGGTTGGTGTCAGAAGAAGGAAGGGAAATGAGATAGAAAGAAAACTTATTCATCTTCTGCGGTAGAGCTTCAAGGTTAGCACTTAGACAAATTCTAATTAAGCTCCAGCTCAGGCCTGATAAAACATCTCTGAAGGCAACAGAAATGAAACCTTTGACCAGCTGTTAAGAAGCAGAGGAATGCTGGAGGCACAGGTAACATAAAAACAGTGAAGCATCTTAAAATCAATACCTCTGGTGGAACAGGAGCTTTCTGGTGTTCTCAGTAAACTGCCTTAAACAGGAAACAAGTATCGTGTTGTCATGGTAGCTGTGTACTGCTGGCATGAAGAGTCCTAGGAAAGTGGTTGAACAGGATTAGTTCTTCACAGTCTAAATAAAAGCAAAGATAGTTTATCTTAAACCTGGTTTCCCCTGGGTCAGCTTCAAATTCTGCATGGTATTAATCTTTTGAGTGTTTGAGTCTGTTGCACCAATATTAATTTTCAGCCCCCATGCTCATGTTATTTGCAGATGTGAATCTCAAACAAGCTCTACCTCAGTCAGGAAAACATAGATGCAAAAAAAAAGAGATAAAATGGGGAGGACAGGATTAGATAAAAGTGACAAGTTAAAACAACTAGCTGTTTTAACTGAAGATTGGAGAAAAAAGCAGGTAGGAAGTTCCATATTTTGCAGTATATTTCAGTATGTCATTATGCCTCCTTGTTGAAGTTTGATTTCTTTTCATATGTACATCAAAGTAATCAAATGCATCCTTACTTTTCATATCTTTAACTTTTACTTGGCTCACATTTTTGATAAAAGCAATATAAGATTAAAAAATTATCTAGACCGATTGATAGTATAACTGATAATATGACAGTAGGGCGAAGGAATTGTAACCATGTTTGACAAGAAGCAGTTAATGAGCTACATATATGGTTTTTGTTCAAGACTTTATATTTACTATATTTGTTAAGCTACATAGAGATACAGACATGAAGACCATCATAAGCCACATTCAGTGTGAAAATATGACAACAAATCCCCAAAGAAGGAAGGAGAAAAGAAAAATTATTTTTGTTCCTTGTTAAATCACAAAGATATTGATCAAGTGATCAAGTACAACAGCGCTTGATCTAACAAAAAGAGATCTTCAACTTTAAGGAAGCAAATAAATTATTTTTAAATTTTATGTTTGTTTTTTTTTTTTTTATTAAGAAGCACAGCAAACCTCTCATAGTTAATGAAGAAATAGAGAGTTTATACAGAAGACAGGATAAATCTTTCTGGTTATCCTAGAAGACTTCAAAGGAGAGTGTCTGTGAGAGCTAATCTTCTGCAAGAAGAGGTGCTTGCTGATGTAGTCTCTTCAGTGCAGAAATTATCTCCAAAGTGACACAGAGGGTATGTATAAGTAATGAAACATTGGCAACAACCTAGTCATGAAAGGGGAGCAAATCAGCTTGATGAAAGACAGAAAAGCATTATGATTTGAACTTAGTATAAAAGCATACTTGAGCATACTTTTTCTTGCAGTTCTTCACATCTATCATATCCACTTTTGTCTTTTTGTAACTATATTATCTACTTTGACTATTGAGAAAATTCTTTAGTCATATTTCCCTTTAATCTAGTTTAGTTAAATGTGAATTAAGTGGTTCAATAAAAAGAAATAATTCATTCCTAATATCAGATTGTGAAAAATCTATGAACTTGGGCACTAGGAAGTGCGCTGTCTTCCAGCACATCCTCCATATTCAAGAATGATGGACTGCATTCCCTTCCCATCCTCTGTTTCAGCTACCTGGGCCAGATGAGGAGCTACCCCTATAAAACTCAAGGCAAAAATATCTTCCAGTGACTCACAATGCCTAGGAAAGCTACATAGAATGAAATGAGACATGGGTCTGCACACTTGAGTCTCAGCTATCTACAGACAGTTTTTTGTGTTGCTGGGGCTTTTTTTTTGGTTTTGTTTGTTTGTTTGTTTTTTCCAATAAATAGGTAGTTGTTCCTTCCTACCTCCTGGTTTTGGAAGGCTTTTGTCTGGTTGGTTGGTTGTCTGATTTATAAAATTCAGTTATAGAATATCCAAAGGAGACCTAGGACTGCATTATGATTGAGAAATTGCTATGTTTATATAATCCCTAACTAAAAAAACAGCCTTTATTTCTAATTTGTCCTGATTTAGTCTGCTTTCAGCATTCATTAACAATCATTAGGTATTATTTCCTAAAGCCACTGATGTAACTGAATAGTTCTTTTGCCTAACAGAAGCTAAAGTCATGGTGTGGGGAGTGCAATTTAAATGTATGCCCTGGGAGTGAAAGTCCACCAAAGAAAGCTACAGTTAATTTAACAGAGCTTATAATATATACTTATGTCTTAGCCATGGGGACTTGACTTTAAACTGTCTGAAGGTCAAGCATCCAGCAACTGCTACAGAATCCACCAAGAACATGAGCAACATCACACATCTGCCACTCCTCACTTAGAACAATTAAGCACAGTTAGGAGCCTACCTCTAAAAAGAAGCTGAAGATAAAGTAAACATGGCAAATGAATTACCCTTCTCCCTCCGGAGAGGTCATGTTCGAGGTTCACTGCTGATGCAAGATGGTGAAGCTTGCACCAGTGCCCACCTGCTAGGAATTAAACAGAGAGCTACAGTCTCCAGTGCAATTAATGCCTAGTCTTTAATGGGCTCTAAATTCATCACCGGAAGCTCTGACAAGGCAATAATCCATTCATTAATGTGTGTTAATATGTGCCCTGTGGAGCTGTCCTAACTTAAAAACAAAAGACAAAGCATTCACATGTATTATTTGGAGCAGGATGGAACGGGGATCTCTTAGCGCCATGGAGAGAGAAATGAATGCAAAAAAAAAAAGGGTTTTATTGCACATCTCACAGCAGGATGTTTAGCAAATAAGGATCCACCACATGCTGCAGCATTAAAGCAATTGCTTCTTGGCCAGATCCAGCCATTGATATGCAATTGTTCCCTTGTCTTATTGCAAATGGATAATCAGATTTTCTTCTGTGCATCAAGCAGGTGTGCATGCATTCAGAGAGACTACGAGAAACAAGCTCTGATCCTCTGAGCTTCTGGTCTGGGGAGAACCAAAACACAAAGACTTTACCTCTGTCTCCTTCCAGCTTTACATGCCAAGAAAATTGATCTGATTTGTCCATGCACAAGGTTCACAGGTGTCTCATTCCACGAGAGACACAAAGATGTTGACGGCAACTGAAAATCTTTCACGACCATATACAAAGAATGAATTATTTTAACTGGCAGATCGAACCATGCGATTACAGACACAGCTGAATGCCAATTAAAATGACTGAAAGTATGAGAACTCTCAAGAAGCTTGCATAGACATAGATGTACAGGTAAAAAATGAGCAGAATGATAGATGGATATTAGGAGCTAACTTAGATCTAACTGCCATTTTTCTCTTGATTTGGGAAATTTATAATTAATTTTATTATGGTTTAATATTATTGTAATGGTTTTGGTATGGTTTAATTAAACTCAACACTTTCTTGCATCAGTAAGTAAAAAATTAGCATATGCTTATACATAATTAGCTTTAATTAAATTATAAAGCATTTTCATAAACACAGAGATTCTTGCTATTTGCCCATGTAATTATTACAGCTTTCTTGATATACTTAAATAAGTAAAGTCTGCAGAACTTGTTAGAATTAGTTTCAGTGCATATTATGAAAGAAGTTCAATAGGGATTTCTGCTGAGCAATAATGATTCTTACAACATTTGGATCATTTCCATCATCTTTTGCCAGCATTGAATATCATCTTCCAGAAAAAATCATAATTTTTCATGACATGTTCACTACTTTTTAATAAAATTACCCAGCAGACAATATTGAGACAAATAGATTAAGTTGTCTTTGGAAGCATTATGAAAGTTTTTTGTTGTTGGTTTCTTTGGGTTTTTTTTGTGCAAAACAAAATGAAAGGAATTGTGCCAGCTGAAAATATTATTATTTTAGTTTCTTATCTTATGACCAAGCTTTAGTTTATTCCATGCTTTAACATCCTCTTAAAAGGGATAAAACTTAGCTGCTGTCTAGAACATTTAATGGAAACACATTTTAAAAAGACTAAAAATTCATGCTGATGGTTGTCCATAATGCTTAGCTTTTGTAAGCTCACATTCCTCTCAGACACTGAAATAGTTTTATTTCTGTTTTCTTTATGACTATACCAGTTGAAACAATTCCTCAGGACTAAAATTATAATCAAAGTGGAAGAAAAAGTGGTTCTAAGGAAGATTTACAGTAGGAAATATAGAATAAAACACATCCAGGAAGTGATTCAGTATATAAACTAATGGAATCATATTCTGCATCTCAGCCTGGACTATGGAGGGAACTAGACTTAATAATCTAAACTAGATTTTCATATACAAGTTTAACTGCATGCAGAATGACTTTGGGAGGAGATACGTTGGAGGCCAGCTGATGGCAGAGAAGAATCTCCTTTATTTTCATTGTGTTCACCTATGAATTTGGATGATCTGTAATAATGATCAATAAAACACTTGGTTTTCCCCACCTAAAGTGAAAAATTAATGTCTAAATCAGCATTGTGATAGTCAGTAGAGTCTTGAAAACAGCATTCTGAGGCAGGACAGGTCCAAACACACTGTATAATGTAGTACTGCATTTTGCATTGCAGCACCTAATTGAACCTTAACAATTTCAATTCTTTCTTTGCTTGCCCTCTTTTTGATACTCTGTATAAATTAACTGTAAAGAGTAGCTGTGATGTAGACATCTTTCCAGCACCCACTGTGGTAAAGTCAGATGCAAAGAAACCATTTATCTTCTCTGTAATCCTGTGCTTTTTGACTGGCTTCTCTGTACTCTGAAGGACCAGCAGACCCACTGGCTCACTCTGCGATACTTCTGATCTGTCAGGATAATTTAAAAGGGGATTTCTTTCTCTTTATACTTTCTAGCTTTTTTCTTACCCGTCTCTTATCTTACCTTTCAAATGTATATTCCTTTATATTAGCACCACAATACTTTCTAGTATTTAAATAGGGCTGTACAGCTTCTCATTCTTGCCCACCCAATTTAGCTATTTTATCCCTTTGTGCTTCCTTTCAATGCATTAGTCTATATTTGTTTTGAGAAATGTTAAGGATCCCAGAGCAACTTCCATGATTATTTTAATTTATTGATTCTTTCCTTTAATTACTTTTAATAAAAGTCTAAGGTGAAAACTTCAATTATAAAATAACATATTTGAAGAATCCAACCAATAATCTAAAATATTTCTCTTCTGTCCTTAAAAGTAAAAGTAATAGATATGGCTGAGCACCCCTATGTAATTGTTTTACCACTGCTGGAGGATTCTGAAGGGTCTCTTCACCCAGTGCACAAGTTGATACACAGTGACAGGAAGAATTATATTCAAAACACTGATGTTCATTATGTTTAGTCTGTTCTCAGGTTCACATGTGTTCTTTTTGGGTTTTGTATCTTCTTTGAGAAAACAACCAAAAAACAGAGATTTTAAATTTCTCCAAAGATAGAGTCTTCAAGTGTGGTAGCAATGGAACATCTAATTGCTCTGACCACGAGTCTGTTCATTTTATCTCTAAAATATATATTAAAAAATATTTTTTAAATTAACAACACACATTTTTAAACATAATAAGTAATAATATTTGCTTACTCTAGAGTCTGCATATCTACCAACATAAAATATGTATAGAAACTGACCAGACTAACACAACTGTATGCATTGTATGGAAATATTGTCTAAAGACAGGTCCACAATTAATAAGTCATACTGGAAAAGTTTTTGGTTTAATTTACATGGTAGGATATTAGTTGAAATGAATCTTTAATCCTGCCCTAATATTTCCCAACAAAATTGCTGTCTAGAGCCAGTAATTCTCAGGATAAACTGTTTCAAAAATAAGGCTGTCCTTCAGTTGTTTAGAGGATAAATTTGTTGCTATAAATATTTATATATAGACATGATTTATTTCCTTGACATTCTTTGAAGTGGTTTGCCTTTTCTGAGTATCAATGCATCAAGGAAAGATAGTGATTGAATGTCATTTTGCAAAGCAAACTGTAAATAGATGACCCTTATTAATACTAACCATAGAACTATTTTAATCTCCTCCAAGTACTGTGACATAAAAAGTCAATCAAATAAAAAAACTGCTCCAGGTTTTACACATGAATAGCACTGTGTTTTCCTTTGAAGCATAGTTTCCTGAAAGTTCACATTTGGAATAGAAGACTGCATGATAATGGAAACAATTATAAAAAATAATAAAAAGTACAAAATAATCTCTCTCTTCTCAGGAGAAAAGTACATCTAAATGACAGTACTTATCTACCAGCAAGAAATAATTCCCTCCTGAAAGAATGGAGAGATTCAGGAATTCTTTGAAAGTGAATTGGAGTTTTCACTGAAATCTGAATAATAATTTTTTTTCTGAGGCACATTATTATTTTAAAATGTTCATTTTGTTCATGCTGAAGTGTGAAATCTGTCATTAATGCAGCAGTTACACAGGGGAGGCAAATTTCTCTAATGCCTTACTTTTTTTTTTTTTTTTTTTTTTTTAATTGTTGTCTAGTGAATTCACCTTTACAGTTTAGAAGAAAATTGGTGTCACAGCCCAGGTCATTTTCCAATCTTCCCACCACTGGTGCCAATCAGTGTTAATTGTGAAGGGGACTTTTAATGATATGGACATCTGTACATTAAGAAATAGGCTTAGACCACAAAAAATATGTACTACTCAGCTGACAGATGGGAATAATTTTCATTCACAAATGATTGGACTGGAGCACTGGCTGAAGGTTAAAAATGCTAAAATTTCATGTTTCTCATTTGAACTGTTTATTTTTTATCTACCTGCATATCTGTGAACAGTGTCATCAGACCATTTAAATTAGAAAATTTCAAATTGAAACTTGTCAAACTATTTAGGTTGAACATCTAACTAGCATACTTGAGTATGTACTGATTAATATAAATCCTAATTTAAAGATTTGAAAGTGAAATACAGGATAAATAATTTTTTCCAAAGACCATGGAAGAGCCATCAAAGAACCTGTTGAATGATTTTCTTAGTTTAGAGACACTAATTAAAATTGGTTGAAAATGCATGATAGTATTCAAGATTAGAATATTTTTGCAAGATGTCAATGTCAGTGACAAAGGTTTGATATTAAAGGTGAATATGGTAAAATTGATTTCAAATCCTATATTGTTAAAAAATCATGTAAAAATAAATGTATCTGAAATTTACGATTATAAAAATATAGATGTCTGAAGAATGTAAGAAAAATGTCACAGATAAATGGAATGTTTGTATGATTCCAGTTCAAATTATTATATTTAATGGGAATTTAAGGACTTCTGTTCCAAGTCATTATACCTTTGTTTTTCCAGAATTGGAAGTTTAGGTTGACATCATAGTAGCTCATCTTCTCTAAAATTGTTCAAAGTAACCTTGTGACTAAATAACATTACTTTTACACAAATATACCTACTATAGCTTTTGTTTGGTTCACTCATAATATTTAAGCAGCAGTCATTAAAAAAGTAAAAGGCTTTGGGCTTTTCCTTTACTTTGGTTTTTGTCATACATTTCTTTTTGAAAAGAAAGAAACCAAAACGTGAGTCAGTGATTAATCCAGTAACTGAAATTAGTGGACATGAAAGGTGCAAACAAGTACAGAGTTTATGTGGAGCCTCAGTGAGTTGTTTCAGCCACCGTCCTACTTCTCACTGATTTTATCTGCTGCTCATCACCACTGCTGCCAAACTTGTGGAAGCAGCTGAAAGAATCTGAGAGGATCTGAGTTGTAAAATACAAAGTAGGAAAAAAAAAAAAAAAGAGAAAAATATTAACACATCTATTTTGAGAATGTCTACTGACAAGCTGTGAAATTTCAAAGTATTTTTTTTGCCATTGGTGAGCTTTAATTTTGCTCAGGTAACAAAATCAGGGACAAGGCAACCCTCAAAAAACCTGTTAACTGTCAAACTGAATGAGAAACATAAATTAGGTGATATGGATTGTCTCCTGGAGATACTGTTCTCTCCCTACTGTGTAGAGAGTCTAATTAAGTAGCCTAGACAACCTTTTTTTTCCTGCTAAAACCTGGTAAGACAAATCCCACATAAGGTGATATGCTCAAGATTGCATAGAAAGTTTTTAACAGTACTGGGAATATCAACCAGATTTGGAGTCCAAAGCCAGAGGTCTAATTAGAAAACTGTCTCAGCCTCTGCTTGCTGCTTTGGTTCCATTAATATCTGCTACTGATGCATTGCACATTCCCATGTGATTCAGACAGCAATGGATTAATAAATTACAATGTAGTCAATAAAACTGCAATAGCTGAATACTGCTAAAGCAGCAAAAATACTAGAATGAATAGTTTTGATAGAAAATATTCATAGTTCTTATAGTGGAACCATGATCAGCTGGAAGAAAGTATTTGGCTGTCATTTAAAAGTTATTATACACCTTTATTTAAGACCCTGAATGCAGGGAACACTCTGTCTTTAATACTGTAGCATTAAGGTTATTCCAGAAGGTTTACAGATACATTATGTGATTTATGCATTACTCATTGCTGTGCTATGTTTCAGAGTCCTTTAAATGTTAAAACAAGAAAGACAATTTATTGAAGGACGTCATTTAATTACAGACTTATCCAATAATCCATGATTGAACTGCATTGTCAGATAAACTCCATCCAAAGGATTATACCTAACTGCAATTTTTCATTGGATTTACTTTTAAAGGCTGACCAAAGGCTTTGGAAACTAATTCAGGACTAGAAGACTGTCAACAAAATGCTCAGAAGTTACCATGAAATCATCAGTCTTTAGTAGGATATGAATCTCAATCAGTTGGTTGGCAGGTTAACCTTTGCTATTTACTTTATTTGATGGAGGTTTCAGCAAGAAACTCCAGCATCAAACAGAATGTAAAAAAAAAAAGCCAAAACAAAAACCAACCAACTAACCAAAAAAAAAACCCTGCAAAAAAAACCCCAAAAACCCACCCCAAACCCAAAACATTATCTAAATCTCTCCAGCAAAGTCAGAACATTTATTTTATTTATTTTAGGTAGTTGCATATCTGTAATTTATCTCACGAAAATGAAGGAAAACAATACAAAACCTTAGTCATTCTTACAACCCACCTTACACATAAAGAAAGCAAGCCTTAGACAATTAGTTGCCTATAGTATTGCTTAGATGAAACTTACTGTTACTAAATAGGGAACAGTAAAAATAATAAACAGCTTCTTTTGGCCTATAGTAAAATAACGTGGCAAAAAACCACAACAGTGGACAATCAATAAGCAAAGCAACTCTGATGTAAACATTTAATCTTTTTTATTAAAACGATTTCACAGTGTACCCTAATGTATATGATAGAGCTGCAGTTGTTGGGTTGTGGATACCTAAATAAGAATCTACCACTGAGTAAAAACCAACCAAGCCAAGTTTGTCTGAATATCTGTGTAAGTGCAAACCTATTACAATATTTTCTGGAAACAATACCACTATCCTTTGACAGATTTCCAGGACAAATGCCCAGTGCTTTCCATAAATTTGAATTTGCATGTTTCTCTTCTATTTTAATCAGGGAGTAAAAAGGCTGCAGGAATATCTGGAATGCTCTGAAAAGCTGTTGGATAAGGTACAGCAAAGGGCTATAAAGATGATTAAGGGACCAGAACATCTCTTATAGGAGAGGGTGAGGGAGTTGGGTCTTTTTAGTGTGGAGAAGGGAAGACTGAGGGGGGATTATCAATGCTTATAAATACTTAAAGAGTGGGGCAGAAGGATGGGACCAGTCTTTTTTTTTCAGTGGTGCCCAGCGACAGGACAAAAGGCAACAGGCACAAACTTGAACATAGCAAGTTCCATCTAAACGTGAGGAGGAAATTTGCTATGAGGGTGATGGAGCACTGGATACCCAGAGCAATAGTGGAGTCTCCATCACAGGAGACATTCAAAAGCCACCTGAACATGTACCTCTGTGACCTTCTCCTCTAGGTGAACCTGCTTTGTCAGGAGGGTTGGACAAGATTAACTCCTTCTAGCCTCTATCTTCCTGATGGGCTCCCTGATTATGAAACAGAGCAGATGGATGCAACATTACTAAATTATCATCCTAACCCATTCTGAAGTAATAGGGAGTAGAAATGTGACTTGGTTGTATCTGTCACATGACAAATCATTCAGATGCTCCCCTGGGTTCAGTATTTAGTAACATATTACCTCTCTGACATGTAAATTCAACTCATAGCTTAAAGCCAAGGTTCACAAATTGCAACATACAAAATGTAACTTCACTATGCTTGAATGACTGAAATTGAAATTGTATAAAAACCCAGTGATGCTTCTTACCATGGAAAAAAAAAATTCAGCTTACCAAGGGGATGAAACAGAACAATGGAAAGCCCAAACACTCTTCTGTAAGAAATTCTGCTTTTGACCTTGATAGAAGTTTGACATTGACACATCAGGGTTAGCACATATGATTAGGTTGATAACATCAACAGAATAATATGTAAACACTTTGTCCTTCTGGGATCTAGAGTAATAAAAATAAGAGTTCCATGTCCTGATGCTTTTCATCATTAGGAAATGATCTGTTTGTGCTCGTACATATTATGAACTCATTTATTTAGCCAAAGTTTGTTTCCTTTCTCCTCTATTCCTGAGAGTTCACATCTGCAAGGATATATGAGATTAAAAATTTCTGCTACATTAGGGAATTTTAATTGGGTTATCTTTCTGGGACAATAATAAAGCCTCCTTTCAAGTGCAGTAAAAATCTATGAATATTATTTATTGATAAAGACATTCTTCCAATTATTGTGACTAATTTTCAATTTAGAAAGATATATTCTAATGCCTAAAATTACCCTACAAGGTTAACAAGTGAAAGTCCTCAGTCATTAAACTTTTGCTATCTGCTGTTCTAAAATTCTATTCAGAATATTGCATATTGTTTATAGACACTCTCTGGGACTAAAAAGACCACAAGAACTTCTAAATTGTTCCAGATTAGAACCTGAGATACAATATAAGGGCATGTCCATTTTCAGTGTAGTTTGTACCAACATCCTGGTTTCTTTAACAAATTCATAATCACTATTTGAAGTTGTATCCAAATCTGAAAAATGTAAAAGTCCAAATTTAGTTTAATGTTGCCAAGTATATTAAAAATTCTCTAATAACACCCTGTTTTGAGTTATATGCATTTTTTAAAGTAGATTTTGGGTTGATAACTCATGAAATATTAATTTCCTAGAGCACAAAACCACTATTATAGTAATTTCAACCCAAACCCATATTTTATATACTATTTCAAACTCAAAATTAAATGCAGCCTCCCTGCCCTGGCTAAGTAGAGAGATACCTTTTTAAGGTTATTTCAGCAAAAGCAACTTGGACTTGGAGAGGTCCTTACACTTTTTCCTCCTCCTCTGTTTCGCTGAAGGCAATATTGTCAACTAATGATGTGAAATGGTTACATATGACAGGCAGAATGTCAGTGTCAAAGCATGGAGCCTGACCTGGACTTGCAAAGGGAGGCTCATTACAAGCACACTTAGCCAGCCTTTCAATCTTCAGCATCACTTGGCATGATTCATACTTCAAACCAGAATAAGTAAATACCCCTCTACCAGTCTCCCATGAGTCATTCCACAGGTCTAGAGTGTTAAACTGTGCAGTTTGGACAGCTCTGTTTTGAGTTTGTTCAGTATTTGTTTAACCTGTACTGCCAGAAACACTATAAATCCATCTTGCTCAATTTCATATGTCCTTTTTTATTTACTAAGCCTTCTAAAGGTCATTACAGGCATATTCCTCCCTGAAAGGATTGCCCTTTCTTACACTACACATCCAGGATGGGAGATGAGATGAGATGTGGAAACAGCAAAAGGCATCAGGAAATCCAGTTTGGTAGAATAGCCAAGACTAACACACCTGCAAAAGTATGTGTTCCGGTTATTTTTCAGTAGCACATCCACTGAAAATACAAAAAAACTCCATGTTTTACATCATTCTTGTTAAGTAGGTGGACATGTTACAATAACACTGCATCACAGGAAATGATAAAGACAATTAAAATCAACCTGCCAGGAAATTAGTTAAACATGCTATCTGCAATAATAAATTTTCAGTAGATAGATGAAGAAAAAGTCTAGCAATCAGCCTGCTGGGAAACTATATTTAGTATGCATATATATTCATTACTGGCACCACCTACATTTCGAAATGATTGTACCAAACACAGTGAATCCAGATCAGATTCTGAACACTAGCACTCAAGTCCTAAGTCTCTGGTAAAGTCAACCAGAAAACTTCACTGTTTGTCTCTGACAGAGGCTACAAGTTACAGTGTAATATAATAAAAATATCTATTGCAGGTGAAAATAAAAGACTAGTTTTCAGAATTTAAACATTTTTCTTTAAGTCTTTCTTGAATTAATAAAATAATTCCCAATAATAAAATCTTTCCCAGAACAATAAGTAAAATTAAAATCCAACATTATTACCAATTTCAATTATGGAATCTATTAGAAGTATGTTTTACATTATTGTAACTAGAAAGAAGAACAGTTCCTTGGATTCTGATATAAACAGTGCTTTAAAGTGTACACTATTAGGAAATTATAAGTCAACAGAAGGAATCCTAGAAGCTGTTTGTCCTTAAAACAGCTTTAAGAAACATATAGAAGCTTCACACATAGCAATGGAATAGTAAAGTAGCATTTTGTTTGTTAAAAATAACCTCGTCATAGTATTTAGAGATTTGTTCCAGGTTATATTGCAATAAATGTAGGAATTCCATTTTAGAAACCAAAGTAACCTTCTGATGAGATGAAGCATATATGCTTATTGCCAAAATGATCTTTCAGGAACACTTCTTCGGGACTACCTCCTTTTTCACAAGATGTTGCTGATACAAAAATATGTCAGATATCAGTCTCTTTGTTTCACAATAATAGACTTTAGACTTCTGGCTTTGCATGGCTTCTTGCTTGCATGGCAAACTTTTCATAAACCAGAATCTTTTCTGTCAATCAGCTCAAGTGAAAGTGTTATTTCTGCTAATTTACATCTGCTTTTTAAAAGCAATGGAAAAGTGGAAAACCTCAGCTGGCTTTGAGAAATTACAAATTGGAGAAATTAACTTTTCTGACTGGTTTTAATGTTCCTTTAATCATCTCTTCACTGGGGTTTAATCCTTTTGTGATGTTAGACATGAGCCTTTCAGGCTCAATTTCTCATATGTAAAATAAGGATTAAATAGCTTTATCTTTCATATCTATACAAAAATAGTCTCTGGAACAGAGAATCCACATTTCTGTAAGTGTGAAAAGCAAAAGGACTTCAACTTGAAACTGTTTCCACAAAGGAAGTAAAAAATTAGCTGCAGCTACATGAATGATATTTTAAGATAAATTTTTTTTAATGACCTACGTATCAACTTTTGGGAGTACTTGGAATGTTTATGTGTCTAATATAGATGCATAGAATACTAAATAAAATGAAAATAAAGACCACACTAAGCATTAAATGGAAAACACCAAAATGTGTTAATTCACTATACAGATAAATATATTTAGCAAGAGTGACAAAAATTTTCTGTTTTGTCTGACTATGGAACACTCCAAAGTCAAAATAAACCTGAAGTAAATCTAAGTAGAACCTCAAAATATGTTCCACCTTTGTAGGAATGAGGCATTTCTTTCCTTCTGCTTTTAAGAAATATGTCTAATGGCTCCCAAAATACATTGGTTTAGTACAAAATATCCCATTATAAAGCAATTTTCATTTTAATTTAGGAAATTTAGGAAATTTAATCATGAAATTTATGACAAGGAGCCATAGGAACTGAATAATGAAGGCATCTTCAAACTCTCAAAAGAAGCAAACAGGGCAGGTTAAGGGAAACCTGAATATTGCGACTATAGCATTAAAAAATACTGCTCTGCCACCAGTGCAGGAGTGACTGTAATATAAAAAGCCTAAGGAGACCGCTACAGTGCAAACAGGCCCTCAGTGCTGCTTAAATTGAAGTTGGAGTTACTGTTTCCTCTGGAAATATCCCTGCAACAGAAAGGGACAGAAGGGGCATAAAGCCATTGCGGTTTTTCCACTTCCAGACATGGAAATTCTGTTTCATTTAGCATTACAACTTAAAATCTCACCCAGGCATATTAGAGTGAGGGAATGTAGAGAGAGAAGAAACTATGAAAGAAATTAATTTACTCAATTTAACAGGAAGTAGCAGATGAAATTGTTGCATCCAAAAGCAAAAGAGTACTTGTTAATGGAGATTTGAAGTAGAAAAACTTAGCAAGACCTCCACCCAAGTATTGAAAACCCCAGATAAATAAATAACTCTTTAAAAACTGCCTTAGATAAGATTTCAGGCCAAAAATAGCACATTATTTCTGTATAGTGGTTTGTTGTTTTTTTTTTTTTTTTTTTTTTAATGCACTCAATTAAAGTAGTCATAAAAATATGTTCAGAAATTAATGCCATAAAGTATTAACATGCAGACAATAGTGGGACTATAATGATATATCTCCCAGTCTGTCTGTGCAACTATTTTTACCATATGACCTTTTATTTTTTTTCTCAATAATCAAGAGTTTTGCTTTTAATAGTTCCAATCACAATTTAAATTTTAATGTCAATTGTCCAACAGTTGAAAGACTAATTATCCAGCATTCAGTTCTAATACTTCTAGTTATCTTTGTTGAGAACTGTACATATGAATTAAATTATATGAGCAGTTGCCTTCTATTTCTGCACTGATTAGTTAGGATGACTGAAATAGGCCATCTTTTCAATTTAATTCCCTATTTTCTATCCCATGTTGCCCATAGTATTGGGTGGTTTACTTAAAATATCTTTTTTAGTAAATAGAATAACCTCAGAAGACCTGATTAGAGAGAATTATAGAAAGTAGCACACAGAACTATAACAGAAACTTCGTATGCAAAAAGAGATTGAAGGTTGTTTGTTATATGACATGTATGTTTGGTACAGGCTATGTTGGACCTCAGAAGTGTTTGGCATAAGGGTAAATGCTAGTAAGAAATGCAGTGTAATTATTATTTTTCTATCACCTTGTATTGTTAAGCATTATTTATTGACTATAGTATATCTTGTTGGAATGAAGCATTCATCTCTATGGAACTGTGGTCTTTAGGGACATAATCTCTGCTAGTGCCTAATCGTCACTGGAAGGAGCTGCTCTACTGTAGGTTTTCCTTAGCTTCAACAGACGTGATATTAAACTGCATTTCTTTGACTACAAGGTTTTATTACAATTCTAACTAGCTTTAGCTGAGATGGAAAGTAATCAAGCTACTGTAATAAATTCAGAACTGTCCCTAGCATGTTGAGCATTAATATCCACTATACCATGCAGAACCTCTATTGTTTTATCCTTTAATTCATCCAGTTCTTTTTGGCTTGCATTGGTGAGAAATTTCCTGGCTCTTTATGGATCATTTAAGAGGAAATGTTGAATTCTACTGGAGTTTGAAGCCAGAGTATTTTGGCTGTCTGCTCTTGAACTATAGGGAGATTCATTGCTGCAGCCTTAGCATGAGCCTATCTCCTTGGCATCAAACATCTTCCTTGTGTTATTCCAGGCTGAAGACTCTATTACCACCCTCAGATGTGTGAGCCTGGGGTATGTCCCTATATAGCGGCAGCAGTGCTAAGATTGATTTGCAAATACAGTCTGTCTACAAGGATCAGGAGACCATTATTCTTAATGTAGGCCCAGAACTGCCAACTGATTTTGCATTTAAAGTTAGTAGGAAAATTTTATGCTTTACAGAGTATAAATGTATTGTGGAAAGATGACTAAAATTACTACTCTAATGCTGCTGTAGGAATAGAGTGAATGTAGTAGTTATATACATTTTAAAGGATTTTCAGAAAAAATCTGTGATAAAGTATGTTTAGATCACTGTTTTTAAGGGATAATGATCAATAAAGGGTTGCACACTTGGGGAAAAAAAACAAGACTGACAAATTTCAAATCTTTTTTTGTCACGCTTCCACTTTAACAGTGGTTAAAACAGACCGACAGAGTGTGTAAGATGACTTAAAATTTGTAGATTAAATGACAACTCAGAAGTCTGTAGTGTTATGGCTAACCAGTTTTTCCGAATGTCAGAAAACACTGGGCTAATTTCATAAAAGAATAAGAGTACTATAAGAAACTATGTCCTCCTCAAAGAAATAAAAGACGAATTCCAGAGCAGACATGTTATGTTAGAACCAAAAATGCATCATAATTTTCAGTATTTCTATCTACTCATTTCTCTTTTGTCATCTTTCCATGTACTTTTGACTTTCCCTGAGGCCTTAAACATCTGGCAATATTCATAAAAGCTTTAATGAGTCAGAAAAAAGTCAGAAGACATTTGCAACTTGTAGAAGCACCCTCTTGATTCAAATTGATGGCATCTTTGTAGTCAATCTTCTAATTGGCTTGTATTCAACAACAGGCCAACTATTTATTTAGACAGAATTCCCCACTGTGGCTTTTGTTATTTCAGCAATAACAGGAACGTGCCACTGAGTGTCTAACTTTAAATGTAGATCTCTCTATATTATGTATATATGCAACCAATTTTTTAACTGTCCTCTTGCATAGACAGTAGACTAGATCTTCAGCTGGTATAATGGGGCATATCTGCTGATTTCTATGATAATGTTCTCTGAAATCTTTCTATGGTGAAAATTCACAGAAACTTCATAGATTTAAGAGCTTGTAGTGATAGGACAAGAGGTAATAGCTTCAAAGTGGGCGAGGGTAGATTTAGATTAGAAATTATGAAGTTGTTCTTATTTATGAGGGTGGTGAGACACTGGAACAGGTTGCCCAGTGAAGTTGTGGATGCTTCATCACTGGATGTGTTTTCTGTATTGCACTGGAATGAACTAGAAGAAATTTTAAGTTGTAAAAGATGTTCTTATACACACACTAGTTATAACACATCTTTTATATGTATAATTATTTTTTTTCACGTGTAATTACAATTAGTAATTACTCTTCATTTATTAAATCTATGTAATTAATATCATCTTTACATTTCTACATTACTGAAATTTTAAAAATTGTCAAAAGACACTATTCAATGATAATAGAATATCCACATGTATATGACTATAGAGTAGTACAAGATCTGTAGACCAGAAGCCCTTATAGCAACTATGTCTAGTCCACACCAAAACCATCACCTATTTACACTATTTACATATTTAAAGATATTTATTTAGTTATCAAAGCAATCAGATATAGCTCAGTTCACATGTGAAATACTATTCTCAAATTTACTTTTTTTCCTGAGAATAATTTTGCTGAAAAGTGAAGCCAAGTACTGAAAAATTTATGCGAGAAAGGAAATAGTGCCCATAGTTCTGACTTCTGCAGATCAGTAACTTTTGGCTTCATCTGTTTCTCTAACAATAACTGAAAACAATAGCTGAAGACACTTTTTATCTGAAATTTTTTTTAAATTTTTTTTTTAATGTTATTAGCTATTATCAGCTTGTTAGGTTAAGAACAGCCTACTTTAAAGGAGAAAAGTGTTTGTGGACAGGAGTGTTTGTGGGACCAGGAAAGGTGATGGTGATTTAGGTGTGCATTCCTATAGCTCAACAGGTTGTTGGGATGTATTCCAGCATCAAGCAAGGATAGTGTTTGAATTTATTACAGAATCATACAACCATTTAGGTTGGAAGACACCTCTTGAGATCATCTAGTCTAACCCTTCTCCTTATTCCTCAACCCTCTCTATGTAAAGTCAAGACCTGAATTTTAAAATCTGTATTAACAATGCTTTACTTTCAAAAACTGATAAGGCTAGAGGAAGAATGGAACTGGAGGGAGAAAAGCTGGGAAAGTAAATTGTTCTGAAACACTGCTGGTTTAGAGGGGGTATGGGAAAAGACATGTGCATAAGGTTTTACTATACATGAAAGTAACCTTGCAATTTTCCTTAGCAGTCCTCCCTAGAGAACAGTTTGCTTGTTTCTAAAGCAATTTTTTTAAACATTTTTTCTTTAATTTGCATGTACAATTTATTTTCTCTCCAATAAAAAATTTTATAAGTTTACTAAGTCCATGAACAGTACTTATCATCCAATATATGCACACTGTACATTACATTAGGGCACATCACAGCACCCAAGTTTCACAAACACTGGTCAGCTGATGTACAGGATGTATCCTGTCATGTGCAATTGCTTATTCACTTAGAGGAAACTGGAGCCTTGGGCTCTGATTCGTAATTCCCATTTTGATACTTACAAAGTTCTCCTTCCAGTCATACAGTGCACATTTTTTTGATTTAAAAAGATGTTTTCAGAGGTAGGTCACCATTTTCTTGTCCTCTTTGCATGAGTTAAAATGTCCAGCTGGGACCCAAATAGTAAAAAATAGCTGTTAAGCATCTGAAGCAAGACGTTGAGAACTCTTAAATTACTACTCTATCAAGATAGATTAAATAGTAAACAGCACTTGAGCAATCAAAACTCTGATTTTTAGTTTCCTTTTAAAGAATAAAAGGTCCCCAGAAAGCATTTCTGCATTCCTCTTCATCCAGTTTTTGCTTGTAATTTAAAAGCAAATATGACTTGTTTGTTATATCAAACTGAGGTGGAGGTGAACCAAAAGATCTACTCTCAAAAGGTAATCATTGAACGTACAACCATGAATTATGCAGTGAACTTAGTCTGATCCCATGCAAGGAGGGGACCTAAACCATTCTAACATTAATGTCACACTGCCCCTCCTGCCCCAGTATGCTTGAACTGACATAAACCAGCTTGAAACAAACTCCTATTAGACATTAACAATTTGCCATGCAGGTTAGATTCTTGTCAGATAAACTCGAAGTTAAAACATCCCATTTACTTGGTACCTTGTTTCCCAGTAAAGGAAGTTCAGAAAAAAGCCACAGAAATCCAATCTGTGAAACATTAGGGGAGTCTGAAGAAATTCCTCTTTCCCCCAAGTGTGTTCTCTTATTTTATATGTCTGAAAAGGGGGATGTATGCATTTGTGGTGAAAAGAGTTGAAGACATCATAGTGAATAACAGGAGTGGAAAACAAGGATACACAGTAAATTCCATTATAGACATATAGGTATATGAATATGCACACACATCCATTTTAAACTTAATGCTTCAAGTATCTTAAAGATATAAAGTCATTTCCTTTAGAATTGTGAATTAGAATTGAGAAAACAGCATTAAAACCTCTAAATTCACCTATATCCAAAGAAGTACTGTTCTTCACCATTTTACCCACAATAAGGGTCCCCTTCTAGTCCTCACAAGGAAGATTTTATTACTTAGCTCTCCTTGACCCTCATTTCACACCTGCCCCAAAATCTCCTTCTTTTCTTTATACAGTAAGGTGGAAAAAACATTAATGCATGGAGCTAGCACGTGGTCCATAATGTGGCAGTAGTTCTTGTTCATGCAAAGGCAAACGATAATATTGGTTTGTTCTTATACTGAATGCAGAAGATACTTCACTCAACACATGACTATTTCCAGTGGTGATATACAAACAAGGAGAGGATAGGACAAAATGCTTGTCCTTCCAAAAGGAGTAAGAATGGAGATAGTCCCGTAATGGATCACGATTATGCTAATTTTGAGTAATCTATTTAAAGGGTTATCAGCTAGCCTTATGAAACAAAAGCAAATGGAGCAGATTTCTGGAACTGATCCTCCATGTTCATGGCCACTTCTTTTACGCTGAATTTTCTTATTTCTTACTTTATTTTGGGAATAGAGCACTCTGCAAAACTGTCTTCTTATGCCTCTGGGTTTCACATTATGTTACAAAGTAGTCACCACTAAGATGGAGCTATGTCAGTGAGACATACCAAAATGAGTCTTTCTCTACTACAAATCTTAAAAAATACTGTATACGATCCAGAGAAGAAGCTGAAATGTATGGTGAAATTTATCTCTTTCAAATCAGACTCCCTTCTCATATTCTCTTATCCTCGTTTTGCCCAGTCTTAGTTCTACTCTGGTTTCTTTTCCTCACTTTGTCACCTCTTAAAAAATGCTCGTTTTTCTTATTGATGGGAGAATTTAGCCTATCAGTCTGCCATATGCCAGATATTGATGTTATTTGTGAATCATATTATTTCAGAAGCCATTGTAAGAATCAAATATGCTGTTGTTGATACTTTTAAAACACTAGGTTTGCCTACTAAAGCCCCTGTATTTAAGATTAAATTAGACTGAACTAATAGACTTTTCTGAATTTGTTTCATTTTATTTAACTTATCAGATTGATAAATTGTCTAAATTCAATCCTCTATATTTTAAAAGCACAATCATATATTTTGTGTCAGTGATAAAACATTGAGTTATTTTGATGGCATGAAGGAAAACTATTTCATAGAAGAACATGTAACTACAAAAATTAAAAGATATTAGGATTTCTTAGTGGTACCCTCATACTCTGAATCTGACTAAAGATTGCTACTGTCAATGAAGCCTTCAATACAATGGGTTTCAAGACCAGAACTAGTAAGAAGAAATTAGCTGTTTACTGAATATTCAAGAATGTTCATACTACACAACTGTAGACTCAGTTTCAATATAATCAAGTTAAATTATCATGTATACATATACTGGAAAGACTGGCATATTTAATATCAGCAAAACCACTCCAAGATAACAAAGAAACAGGCAAATATCAGAACTGAATTTACTTGCAGCTGTTAAATCACAATTCAAATGAAGCCTCAATTTGGATTAATATATCTGCTTATCCATTGTTTATGTAAGAGTAAATTCTCTTCATCCTTCAGATGAGGGGATTTAACTTTATTTATTTAAAGATTTTTTTATATTTCTTACGCATCAGTTTTGTATTCCACATCATCTCTCACCATCATCCTATTTCCAATACCAGCAAATACTAATTTGGAACAGCTTTTTTTGTTTGTTTGTTTCCCTTAAGTATCTAGACCATTGCTGAAAGAAAAGCTGTCAAGAACAGTTGAGTTTCCATGTTCCATACTAGCATGAACTAAATAGGATCTTGAAAACTGGATGTGAAAAACCATGTATGACAAATACTCTACAAGTTATCAGGCATTTAGTAAAAAATATATTGCGGAGTTGTGATCTTGTACAAAATAGAGATATTTATGTCAGATCCCTTTATTTTTCCTGAAAACAAAACAAAACAAAAGTGTTATTATGCAGAAAACAACAACAACAACAGATTATTTACGGTAATTTGTCTACATCATACTTCACCCAGCTGACTATAAAGGTCCTGTAAAATTCTGTGGAATATTAAATACTATTATGAAGAGCTACTGAATCTTATTATGAGTACACTGAGTAAAAGTAATTCCACAACAGAGATATTCAAGGAGAACTGGATACTCTATTTAATCAGAAAGACATTATTGAGAACTGCAAAGAAATTATTAAAAAAACAACTCTGATGGGTACCAATCCTTTACTATTATTTTATTTTCTATTGTAGGACAAGTGTTTTTCCAGGACTGATTTTTCTTTAGTCTAAATTCAAGATATCAAGCCTTGAACAGTTCAGGCACTGAGCACTGATTCACTAAGCCCACCTCCAATAAATTGTGAGAGAAAGTGTACAAAGAAATATATGAAAAGAAGAAAAAGTAATAAAATGACTAATAAGAAGAAAGAGTTTATCACTAAGCTGTATGTTTATGTCATGGCACAAGATCAAAGAAACTCAACAAGGTTGACAAGTTTATCTGTCTTGGTAGCATTCTCTCCAAACCAACAGCAAATGATAGTGAAATATTTCTCTGCATTTCTAAGGAGAGTTCATCCTTTGGTCATTTGCAAACTTATGTTTGTAGTTTGCTGTGGATGATGAAGTTCTAATTACTGCTTTTCTATAGTTATCTCAGTCTACAATTTCTCTAGTATGGTCCATTCATAAACATTATTAGAAACTTGTGTGGCTATATAAATGGCACATATATTATTTGCTGAGATCACCTAGGTAAAAAGCCAGGATGGAAATCTTCAGTAGTTTTGTGCAGATTTTTTATGGCCAGTGTATGGCAAAAGCACACCTTTAGGCCAAGAAAAGAATTTTCTGAATCCCCTGAAATACTGGGATATAAATTATATATTATTTTATATTTTGGGAGAAAATGAATTTCCGGTAAAACAAATGGTGCCACAGAGTTTGTATTAAAGTGAACAAACAAATCAGAGATAGAAGAAAAGTGGAAAAAATAAACTACTGTCTTCCAAATAGCCAAAATTAAGAATGACATCTGTCTTGTAACAATATATGTTCCTTGCAAATTCAGTGAAGTAAATACATATTAAACCTGAAAAACTGTAGCCATTAACTGTGATAGACAACCATACCCAAATGGACAAGCCAGTAATTGCATTTGGATGATACCATAACCATTTCATTTTTTTGAACATAGAAAAGAGAGAATAAATAATATGACCACAAATGTTATTTTTTGCTGCAAAACGGAAGTGGGAGAGTGTTATTACAGTTAGGTGTAATGAAAATCAATTAATTCTTATATCACATATTGCTGTTAATTAGTCTACTGGTTGGGGTTTGTTTGTTGTTTGTTTTTTTTTCATTTGTTTTGTTGGTTGCTTTTTTTCCTGTAGTTCATACTTCTATCACATTACCAGAAAGCCATCTTTAGAATTAGACTTACTGGTTCTTACTTAGAACTCTATTTTTGGAGTATCCCTATAGCATGAACACAGATTCAATGTTATAATCCTTTTATAACTCTTCTAGCAGGCCATATCTATCCCCTTTGCCCAGACATGCCAGCTGTGCCAGCTGCTTGCAATTTTAAGTTGAGCTGTCAGAAATAGAGACCTCAGTCATTAATTATTTTGTGAGGAGTTTCATTGTTGATCCATAAGAAGACCTCATATTTGTGAGTTTAACATCTCCAGGGAGTACACAGAGACCACTTTCCCAGTACAGCTGTATGTGAGGCAGCTCCAAACACATGCAATTCAAAATCACCTGCTGCGGTGCTTTGTCCCATTAAGAATTCCATATCCATTTGGTGCAACCTCTGGGATACACAGTAAGAGCAGTGCAGGGCTTCCTGTGGAACATGTAGAGTACTTATTGACATGGTTTAGATTTTTCTTTTCCTCACCCTAGAAGGTATGTAAGTCTACAATTAGGCCTGCATTGTTCTAAGGTGCAGACATGTAATTGGTTTTGAGTGTGGCTTGTTTGAATTAGCAATGACTCTGCTAGGAGGGCTTTGGGGTCTGCTGAACAAACAGCTGCAACAGTCTACTCAATGTTACAAGCAAGAACACAAACTGCCAGAATTCTCAAAAGCTCAGTGAGGATACAGAGAACTGTTTGTGCAACAGACTGGTCTAGAAAAACAGGACATGAGATGGCAGTGAATGGAACTGCTATTTTTCTTGTAACATTCAAAAATGATACTTCCCACTATTTTCTGTTGTTTTAATTTGATTTCATGCTTGTACCTTTGAGGTATAGATCAAAATACCAGAAAAAATGTTGAGTTTTTTACTAAAGAAATTCCTTGACAATGTTTTCTGTGTTTTTTTTAATCCTTATTTATAACATTTATTTCTGCTGCAGAAGAAATATGAATGTTTTATTTCTGCAATAGTCTTTGGAAATCTCACTTAAAAGTCCCACTAAAATGAACAAAAATAAACCCTCCTCTCTCTAAGAGATCTAAATGGGGAGTAAGACACCAAGTAACAGGTGAGCAAACAACCAAATGGAGGAAGGAAGTGGGAGGGCAGCTAGCTATCAATGCAGGTGTTGTTTCATAAATTGTCACAGACAGCTCAGTAATAAGGAGAGAGGATCAAGTTAGGACTATCTTCTGGTGTGTGTTTCAGTAAGATAATTTAAAAAAAAAAAAAAAAAGTCTCCTCTGCAGGATGTTCAATGTTAAAGTTTTAGTGGTAAGTGTTCTTTTCCTCAAGGCCTATGAGTTCCAGCTCTATTACACAACTGAAAGCAGTTATTTTCAAGTCAAAAATTTAACATTGTTAACTATTTTCTGCTTTATTTTCTAGGATTAGATAGACAAATTAATGGTAAATTTTATAAATAGAATTATAATTTCAATTTTGGTTGCATTTGGCATTAAAAAAAACCAAAGCAACAACAAACAAAACTGGGATTGGGTGGAATTAATCAAACTTTCTATTTCCCCCAAAGGAGCAAAAAAATTGAGATCTGACTCATCCATATGGGACATGGAGTTAATTCATATCCTACTCTGAGAGAGAATCTTTCTAGGTAAGTGATTTTAATACTGGAATATGGAATCAGTATGTGTGGTTTTTCCACTGTTGTTGAAGGAGTCCTCTTTTGCATAGATTAATTTACATTGCAGCCGTGTCAGCTCTTTCCAATGAAGCCACATGTTATCAAAAGTCATGACTATGTTTGCTATCTTATAAATATGCCAACAATAATAATAAAAGTAATCCTCTTTGTTATGTACTCTCTGGTTTTAGTAAGTATATATGTGGCATACAATAGATTATTTAATACTCAAAAATTCTCTTGCAATGTTGTTGAGCAACGACATACAAGTTTAACTTTTACATGTAATTGAATACTAGATTGTGGTAGTTATTTGGATGCTCATTTTTGAAAAAAAAATAATTTTTAGTTTTCAAGAGATAACTTCATAACATTGGATAGGTATGAGTCAAGAGAAGTTACTTCTTGTGTTTAACTTTTATTTATAAAATTAATTATAAACTAGTTCAGAGTAATTCTAAATGAAAAACCTGTAAAAAGGTGATGAAGTTAAAAAGCTCTATACTTCTGAGGTCAGGAATTTTCCTTACCTGTTGCTTTTAAAAGATGACAGTCCAATGCTTTGAGTTTTGTTTTTTTGTTTCATTTGTTTGTTTTATGAATAGCGTGTACTCAGTCATTCAGGTCTAAACTATTAAGTTTCACAATTAGTAAATAGAATAAACTTTACTGCAATTAAAATGTTTACAAGTTACCCTGCTTTGTAAGCAGAAATATTATTTTTGGCTGTGGTGTTTTCTGTGAGTAAAAAAATATATTTACAGGAACAGCATGAAAACTACAAACAAAAGTGGTTACAATTATTTTTGAAATGTTGATATAAACTATACTTTGCAAAAAAAATCTATGTGAATATATTCTCATTTCTCCCAGTCCTATCTATTCCAGAGCTGTGCCGTAGGTTTACAGAAATGCTAACAGGCTGGCCAGATCAATAACCTCTGTGGATTTCTGGACAGCAGCATCAATTATTGTGCTGTTCCCCAGTGAAAAACAGCTGCTGATATGATGATTTATTAAGCAGCATGGCTGCCCTGGAAGAAGACAAAAGGCCTTATTCTTCTCTCATTTTCCCATACATGAAACCAGAAGAATTTCATTGACTTCAAAGTAGCTACTCCTGCTTTATTGAAGAATGAACCAGGTCTGAATCAAGTTTGAGTCCTGTATGCTGACAGGTTAAAGGAAACTGTATCTATTACACAGTTAGTGTACAGAACAAAGCAGATCTGACCACTCATGAGCTCCTTGCTGGGATAAGTTGTTTATTAAATGAGGAAAGATGTCAAAAACTAAGCAGATGAGAACATAAATAATATTTCTCCATTAATCATCTAGAAGGTCAGTCCTTAACAACAGACAACAATGTCATTCTTAAAATCCACTATGAGCAACTAAAATGCAATACTCTTGAGGAAACAGTAACTCAACCAGGAGCAATGAGTGCCTATGAGGCAGGTGTTTCCTTATGCTTCTGTTTTTAAATTGTGACAAATGATTTATGCAAATCAAAATGACAAAACTAAATCTGACAGGTGAGAAGTTTTAATTTTAGAGTTAAAAACTGTCTAGGTTTTTCAGACTAACGGCAAAGCTGGGAAAAGGAACTCCCTAAGCCTTGTCCAGAGTTTTTTTTCACTAGGCAATACAGTCTCTCATATAATACACTTAAACAGCTCCAAAAGGGGAGGATAAATTACAGTCTTATCTGAAAAGCAACAACAGAAAGGCAATTAAGATTAGAATTTCATTTTCCACATTTTAACAGACTCAAGTAAAACTAAACTGATCTGTGCTAATGAAGAATATAGTTCACCGGAAATAGAAGGATGTAATACTTACAAATTTTGCACTAGACTTACCTTCCCTGCTTTACTTTCTAAAACAATATTCACAACGAAAGCTAAAGTAATTTGATTTCAAATAAGATCCATTTAAAAATTACATATTAATGGTAAATTTGTGTATATATTTTACCTGTGTAGAATTAATAACTACTAGTACTGTCAAAGCTGGAGGGAAGCAAGAGAAACTACAAACTACAGGTCAAAAATATTTCAGGGTTTTGGATGAAAGTTTTGGCTTTAGATGGAGTATGCTCAGAGGATGAGATATACAAACTATTAAAAGTTTGGCTTCCTGAAGTTCATATAAAATTCATAAGTAGACATGACTCATCTCTCTGATTTGAAGCATATATCTAAACTCTGGGTTCACATGTTTGAATTACATGTCCTGAGCCAGTTATAGCATTTCTGTCTTCAAAACCAGAATAATAAACATCCTTTTTGGATAATCTATGAAATATGGAATAGTTTTGATTATTTATTACTTTGTGTAGACCAGTGTTTAAAGGCCCTTATGAAAAGCAGGCCTTTACTGGCCAGTACAAAAACACAACAAAGTATCCTGCTCTAAGGAGCTTATAATTTAGATGAGGAGGAGAGAAATATGGTCAAAGAGTAAATTTCTATTAAGAGGACAATTTCTGCTAGTTCTTCACTTCCTGTGATTGATTTTTTTTTTTTAGGTTTTAGTAATTGAAGGATTTTACAAAGATGGTGTAAATTCAAAGAAAATGTAAATGCAAACTTCCAGACAACTATGTGATATAGTTCAGTCCAATTTATTAATACTAGACATACAAGCACACAGGTGGAAGTAGAAGCTAAAAGGCCAATGAACACTGAACTTTCCCAGCATATCGCAATTACAAAACCACATGTGTTAAAAGACTGGGGCTGGATGCAAAAACACACACACACAAAATTAAACCACTAAGAAAAATAAACCAGTGCACTTAAATGATTTTATAATTGGTGGTCTGTAATTTCGCTTGGATTCCAATGACAAGCAGGTCAAGAGAGTTTTTCAGGTTTGATTTGAACACAGAAAACCTTTGCTGACTACTGAAATTAGCAGTGAAGTATTGAGTAAAACCTGTTAAAGACAAAAATTTTAATGACAGTATTCCACTGAAATATTGCAGTAAATTGCAATTATTACCATGTAGATCAGGTCATTACTGGAGAATTCCATATGTTAGTTAGTGAAATCAAAGGTTATCATAACAATGTAAAAATGGCAAATATTCAAAGAATTATGATGAAGAAATAAAACCCAGGAGTTTTATGCCAGCAGTAGAGATAGTGGAAGTAACTCCTGTGTTTAAACAAATTAATACTGAAGTGTGTGTGAGCTAGACATCCTATCCTAGGTCCCTTCCACAGGCAGTGGAGATAAAAGACCACCTCCTAAGGAAAGCTCATCTAATCCCAAGATAAATGTCTAGTAGAAGCCAAAGGAATCAAGTTCTCTGTTGCATAGCTCTTCTTTGACTTTAATGGGACTGTAGGAGGATTAACTCTGATTTACACAAATTTATGCTGTAGAAAGCACCAGATAACACTGTGCTCGAGTTTTAGAGACAGTTTTTGCATTATCTTTACCTACATATTGGATCTGTTTGTTAAATATATATGAAAGATGATGTGTCTCCTTCCTCTTCTTTAGGACATGGAAATTGATTTGTTCATCCATTCACTTGAGAGTGGGTCTTCAAGTCCATTGGGACTGAGAGCTGATAACCTCTATGATGAAGCATGAAATAGCAATATCATCTTTACCTGATATTGCACTGCAACAGAAAGGCCAAAGTTCACATATGAGGTAAGAATAATATTGCATAAGGACCTGAACTTGTCTTGACCATTCATCCAAGACCAAACTAATTTAGTTAAATCACAAGAGATTAATTTGCACAACCATACCAAAACTGTACATAGGCTTTCACTCACTAGCAATAAAACAGAAAAAACCCTACATTTAAAAGTTCAGACAAGATTAAACCGCTTAGCAACAATAATCATCCCCTTAGGCACAGAACATGAGCTGCTGTCTCACTGACCTTTCGCAATTTGCCTTTCTCTGGCAGAAATGATCTCACATTAAATCTGTGTAAGCTATTCTGAAAATCTAAATCATAACCGTGTTATAGCATGAGGTTCCCTTTTTTAATAACACTTTTTTTTTTTCTTATTTAGCAGAACTTCTAAAGGAGTATATTCAACATGGGCCTTTTTAATCTATGTTTTCTACTGTCATATTTGCACTGATTTTAATGGTTCCTCAGTTGTGTCTAAATGAGATCACAGTGAATCTCACTGATTTACAAACATGCAATGTTAAACACACAAGTCATTGGACTAATAACAACTAATGATGAAGGGGAAATCACGATCTTCATGATTAAAGATTGATACAGGCACCAAGAACACAATCTCAACTACAAAGATAAATCCAAAATGCAATTCAGGATCATACATTGCATTTTGAATCTAACCTAAGAATGAACTTCTATATTCACACCTAAAACTTTATTTTTTTTCCATCAGCCACTCCCTGGGAAGGTAAGAAGATGTCTCCTTTTTAATCCACGAGTAATCAGATCTCCTTCCAATGGTGTAAATGCTTTATTTCACTAAGGATGTGTGCTATTTCTAACATGGAAAGGGCTGATGCCACACAGATATTTTCTGACATATTTCCCTCCTCCAGTTTCTCTCTAGTAAAAAGTAAGCAAGCCTCTGCCTTTTATTAAGCATTCAAAAAAGGAAATAAAAGCATAGGCTGGTAGATCAAAGAAAACGCAGGGAGTAGACACTCAGAAACTGAGTCTGCACAGTATAGTTAGAAAATTGAGTTAGTAAATAGTAATAGGAGAGAGGTAGGAGAAAAATGGGGTGCAACAGGAATGTCTTCTCCTGTGCTATGTGTCCAGGATCATGCAGGATGTTACCTGAAGTTCTGGCATCACACAGTGAGCCCTCCTTTCCCAGACAGCAAAACCATAGAAGTAGTGGTCACAAGAAAGCTGGATGTTAGGAGAGCAGCTGCAGGAGGTCACAAAGAGAATTGGAACACCAGCTTGATTTATGCAAGATATATTAATCTCTCTCATCTTACATCTAAAGTTGTCCTACCAATCCCTAAAAGAAAAAAAAAAAAAAAGGGAAGGGAGATTGGCTGATTCAGTTGTCTCTCCTGGCTATGGCCCTCTCTCAGCTTCTGTTGAAAAATAACCACTCCTAGCTGAACCCAGGACATAAGCATTTAGTTGTAAGAAGCTCATTTCCAAAGTGTGCAAAGGTAGGACTAAGATTCTATTTCCTTACCAAACCAACATTTGCTTCCTTTCCTGGAGTAACATTTCTTCTACACCCAGCACAACTGGGTGAAAAAGCAATCTACATTTTCATGACTTTTTATCCAGAAATTGAGAGATTGTAGTATTGTCTCTGTGACTTTAAAAATTATTGTGTCCTGTCACAACTTCTGATCAATGTGTTAAGCTCTGGCACTATCACTAGGAAGAGATCAGAAGGTGTGATCTCATTTATATGAAGCTTAACAGCAATAGATGTGACTTCTGACACTTTTCTCTAGCAGTAAATTTTACCACATCTGAAGAGTATAGCTGTTGTGCAAAGGATTTAACTGATGTTTTAAACAGTTAAATTATGTTTAACTGCTTAATTTTTAGGCTGTATATGATATTTTCTTGCAGATAAAAGCATAAAAGGGCATATACTTGCCCGATGTTTGCAAAAACACAAATGTTTTATAAGATAACTGTTGCCAAAGCATGCAGAAGTCTCATGTATCACTATGGAAAGGTAAGAAATCCAGACTGTTTTTAAAGCAGTAAAAGTGTATTTTATGTTCCATTCTCTTTAACAATGGCTGCTATTACTTCAAATCTCTGTTGGCAATAAAAAGGGGCACAAAATAATCTCCTTCAAATGTGCAATTCCAACACACAGTTTTTTTTCATCAAATGTTCTTGCTTAAAAAAGTACTTTCCAATGATGGCAAAAAGTTGCAGGCAGGCTGGGTGTAGATCTAAGTTGAGAGTAAGGAAATAATAGACTTGTAAAAATCAGTATCTGCACTAGAAACTGCCTTCTACAAAAAAGCAGACTGGGGAAAAATATCCCTATGAAACAAGTGGCACCTTTGCAAATCAAATTTATAGAAGGATCTGCTACATCAACAGAAGAGTTTTAGAAAGAGGAAGGACACTTTTTGTAGTAGAGTCCACAAAATAACATATTCAAGCACCCCTCAATCCAATTTTGTTTCAGAAAAGGGTAGGAAACTACACTGAGTAGTTTCTCACTGCTTTGCTGAGAGCATTTACCCGACAGAAAAAGCAACAAATATTTAGATAAATTGTGAGCAGAATTAATTTTACTCAGGTTGCTATCTCATTATTTTATTCCTGAATTTCATTAAAAATCAAAGAATAGCAAGTCAAATAAGTTAAAATTAAATAAGTTAATAAATTAAATGTGATACAAGAGGGAAACTAACATGGAAAAACTTTGGTCTTTGATCATAAATTTTTTATGTCTCAAATTCAATATAATTGAAAGGGAAAAGCAAGGAACATAAGCTCATGGCTTCAAATTGTTTTTAAAACAGTCTAGGATTACACCTAGTTAATTTTATTTTATGCCAATGTATTAATTAAAGTTCTCTATATTTACCTGTATTTTTATAAAATTCATCTTAACATTCTGTACATAATATATGAACACATGTTAAAAAAACCAAATATGCAAGCCTTTACCCATAACAAGTCCTGATTTTGTTGATACCTAATTTGGATATTCTCCTTGATTAATTACTATTTTTATTATTTTATTAGGTCACCTAAGTTCTCTATCATGGCTATTCTTGAATTGAAACATTTCTATCCTAACATATGTCTCATTTATTAATATTATTTCAAATTTATACCTCCTTGGTTTGTCTGCAATTGTCAGGATTAGTTTTAAAGACTGACAGCTCATTCATACTACGAATTTAGTGTATATCTAAATCACCATTAAGACTTGAAGACTTAAACATCCAGCAGTCTGAAGTTTACAAGATGGTTCTCAGTTTAACAATGTTTGAATTAAATTAATTTCTGCCTAAAAAATAGATAGGTTAATAATGGAAAAGTGTGTTCCCACCACTTGTGTAATGAAAACAAATTTCTACTTATTTATGTTTCTTAAAGACAAAGTATCTTTTGTAGTTATCTAGGTCTCAGCTACATACACCTGACTCATATTTCTTTGCAACAGAATTTAGAGTACCTTTTTGTGCATACTTTCATTTCATAATGCATGGAAGTAGTGTAAGTTAATTATTGGTTTACACTTTTAAACATATTCAGCTTTAAAACACCCTTTTATTTCTTTTCCATATTCTTTGACTGGTGAAATATTTACATATTATGCATGTCTTCTGAAAGCTGTTAGGAATACATGACTAGAATCAGTACTGGTCATTAGGCATATTGTGTTAATGTAATCAAAATTTATAACCAATTATTTTCATGAATATGTTATGGTCATATGCCCTTCAGTTAGTTGAACACTGCAGAGTGAAACATACCAGATGTAGTCAATAAATACAAGTCAGTGGGCTGCAGTCAGACTTAGATTCATGGTAACAATTACACTCAACTAACAAAGATAAAGTACTAATTCACAATATAAGACTGAGTTACTTTTTATTTGAAATTATTAATGTGAAAGAATTTCAGTGACATCTGCACCATTGTGTTTTCAATTCAAACTGTGAAAAATAAAAATAATTAAAAAGTTTCACCTAAAACCGAAGTAAAATTCTCAATATCAAAGTAGTGTTAAGAGAAGTTTAATCAATAATATAAAAAGAATGCCAAAAATTTAGGACAGAACCAAATAAAAGTACTTTTGTACAGGTGAAGACAATGGATACCTAGGTTCTGGTCAATCAGTTCATTGGACTTCTGGATGGATTTCTGGTATGATAATAACTGCAGCTCTTTCTTATGAACAGAAAAGAGAAAATGGTTAGAGGAAATACTAGGACAAAGGTTGGACTTGATGACAATGGAGTTCCTTTCCAGCCATAATGATTCTGTGACTCTGTAACAGGTAAAATGTCAGAAATCAACTGAAAAAGACAACTTGATTTTATTTATTGTGAAAATGTCTTCACTAATCTGTTAATTGTTTTTATTTTATTAATAATTAGTACAGATTAACTTTCCCATCATGATCAATGTCAGTTGCTATTCTTATTCTTCTTCAAGAAGGAAACAAAATCAAACCATCATTTTTGTTCTTCTTGTGTGTCATATTTAAAATGAACTCATTAGCAGATGTCAGCCCCCAAGGAAGAGTGTCAACACTGAAGAAGACAACATCTAAAGGTTTAATTTTAACTTCATTTGTCTCTTGTCCCCAAAAGGTATGAATCTATAAAAAAACCTCCATAGTAATGACTGCTTTTGTTCAAATGTGTTTAGAAAGTAGCTGTTCAGGCCTGAATGTTGGCTCCAAATGTCAATGACACCTGTTTTGTTATTTTAAAAAAAAAAAAAAAAGACCAATGAGAGAGTTACAAGGCTGAACTTGTATTGTAGGTCTCTTTGCTACTGTTCACATGAAAGATTGTTTCCAACAGAAATGCCAATCTGATTTATTATGTCTGCAATAACGTGCATTCCATTGTTACAGAATATTGCAGAAAACTGTTTTAAAAAAATCAGCACCAATTAAGTCTAAGCAGATATGTTATGAGAGCTGGTTGTTTATGTAAGGTGTTCTAGATCATGAAACAGTTAATATGATTATAGATAGGCTTTCCACTGTCATTTTCAGTCATTAGCATATACACGTGATAAAACTAGAACTTCTGAAAGACCAATACTATGGTGCAGCATATATTCCTGTATTTACCTAACAGTCTAGGAATTAAGCCATTAAACACAGAAGAGGCTTTAAACTTGGACACCTTGTCCATGGAACAAAAGAAAGACACCCAAGCATTCTAAACGTTAAGTGGAGATAGCTATATTTTTTTAGAAGACAGCTAATGTTTTAGGAATGTTATATTCTTTTCACTTAGGGAAAATACCAGCATTGCAGAAAGCATGCAAGTGTATGTAGATAGGAAACTTGAAGGAGGAATTTTGGAAATCACTTTGTTACAGTTCCATATTTAAAGTTTTCCTGAGCAGAAATTCTATCCAAGTGAAATTTAGACTCTGATGTATCTCATTAAGTCTAGAATTTAATATCAGAAATTTTTTTTTCCATTTTATAGTACTTCCATTGATTTAAAAATATTTAACATTATCAGCATTCATTTTCTGGATTGAGACAAGAATTTCCCATTCATTCACAATTATTGCTGAATTTATTACAGATATTTAAATTACTATTTCCACAAAATAGGCAGAATAGTTTCCACTAACTTCAGTGGAAAAGTTAATACACTGCTTATGTAAGAATTCAGCAGTTAATGAAAGATTCTGTCCTTGTGGTCAAAGTCAAGGGCAGTTTATTGTTATATGTGAATGCTCTATTAGATATTGTATTTGCTTTATACATGTATGTATAACATTCTTACTAAACACATTTTGACAAAATATGCTGATATTAAAGGTCTCTTCATTTCATTTTTTGCTCAGATGGGACCTAATGTTTCTTTTTCTGGAGATGCCAATTTTGACAACACTTGGTGCAGAGCATGGGAATGAAGCCTTCTCTCTTCCTCTGTCACTGAAGGTTCAAGTAAGAATGAACACCGTAATTCATGTGGTGAGGCTACCAAGATTTTCAGATACACTGTTCTTATCCAGAGAAAATAGATAAAATTCAGTGAAATAAAGCATTTAGAATATCTTATCAGTTGAGAAATAAGGTTAGCTGAAAAATAAGGTTTATACACTTGAAGAAATAATTTCCTTATAAAAGATAACCTTTTTTTATAAACCAGTTTTTACCACTTCCGGTTTCAAAATATTACACTATAAAGTTTTTTATCCAAGTTCTAATTTAACCATTAAGATTTATGTACAATGAACTCTACTGTATTCAATATTCAATAAACACTTAAATATTACGTTTTCTACTAAAAATAATAATAATAATATTTATTTGCTGTTTCTTTAATATTACAGCTTTCCTTTTGTTTCAGTGGGAGTCATTTTAGAAAGTAATTAAAAAATTCTACTGTTCCAAAAACAAATAATTATGGTTATGATTATATTTCCATTGAAAGCATTTGCAGAATACTCATAGTTTCAAAGGATGGAATTCCTACACTTTATAGTAATGTAATATGTACTGTCTTTATGTTCCGTGTTTGAAAATACGACATTACCAAAATAAAAATGTAGATGGAAGAATCCTTCAGGCTCTATGGAAATGAAGGTCACTGAAAAAAAGGAAAGCTCTTTGCACTGACTTTATTTTATACAATCTGAAATCTGCTATATATTCCTGTCTATATTCTGTCATGTTTATGAAGTTTGAGAATAAGCAGTTATCAATCATAATCTATATGGCCTCACTACATTGCTAATATCACTTGGACTGTAATGGGAAAAATTATTAGTATGAATACAAATGAAAGAATGAGTTAGAACTTTAGAACCAGAACCAGACACAAAATCTTCAAGAAAGTAAAGGAACCCTATTTAGCTGATTAATATAAAAGTAATTAATAAAAAAAAAAAAAAGTTTGCAAAGAGTTACTGGCTGAAACATTTTTCAACATCGTAATTTCTACTTCTGTTTAAAACAATGACAATCCCTGTAACAGATTAGTAATAAATACACACAAGTGCACCTTGTTATGTAAAAAAGCCCTTCATCTGCCTGCTATAATCCCACTTATGCATCTGTATGTAATTACAAAATGGCACCTAACTTTGAACTTTGAATCCCATGAGGAGCACTGGTTCTCCTAAGTGCCAGACAAAAATAAGGATGTCAAACATGTGTTGGCACAAATACATCCTTTCTTCTCATAGTGGATCTAAACTGTCCATTTTGCTAGTGGCATCTGGAGGCAAGGAAAAAATGTATCTTGAAGCCAAATTTATAATACTGTGGCTCAAGTTTCTTCAGCAATATGTAATTTTACCTGCCACCACTCTTTTTTTTCCTTCTCAAAATATCTACTGATTGCATACTTAAATGTAAATATGTCCAAAAAAATCTTACCCTACATTTTTACAAAGTTGAGGCATTTTTATCTAAATATTGATTTGATACTTTGCAAAACAGTTTAATCTTGAAGGAGGAGACAGAGGAAAATGAGAGTACTTTTTAACCTTATCTTGATACTTATTTATGTTTTACCCTTTATTTAATTCTGCAAAGGTAGAACTGTCTTTTCTTCTCATTTAAAGATATCTCTGTCATCAGAATGGTATAATTTTCAAGTGGATTTGGAAACTGTCCATTTTGTTTTGCTGACAATGTTGTATGCCAGAAAAGACAGGCCAACTATTACTGAACAGATTAATCTTAATCTGTCTATAGATCTTTTTATTATCCAGCACTCTCTAGAGGAAAAGAAAGATTAAATAAATCTCCTTTCTAGATAGGACTGCAAAACTTGCAAAGAAAATTGCACATTTGCAATTATCATGCCAAAACCTCCCTGTTCTTACCCTCATCCAATTCTTTCAAGAGGATTATGTCTACCTTTGAAGTAGCATTTATAAGGGTGGAGTACAAAATAGGTTAAAGTGAATGCTGCTCCAGCTTGAAAGATTTCTGTCCCTTTTATCACCTTCCCTAAGAAAATGTCTTGACATAACAGGCTTTCTTTAGGCATCATTAGCTCTTAACAGGTGGCCTGCATTCGCCACATGTTTTTAAAACATAACCTCTTTGCAGAGGTTGAGGATCACAAGAAAAGTGCTACAGAAGGCTACATTTAAATGATGCTTATAAGTGAAACATTACTCCAGGGAACATTTATGGAAAGCCAACAGTCCTGGGCAATGGTCATTAAGATGCTGCTCTGGAAACTGAACATAAAATGCTCAGTTGATTATAATGCACGCACACACACAAACCTTAAAAAAATCAGTACTAGCTGTAAATTTTTAGCAAAGTGCAGTGATTCTGCATCTGTACTACAATATTTTAAAATTTAATCTGACTTTTCCTGATATCTTGCAGCACACTAGTATAAAAAATATGTTGGCTATTTTTTTTTTTTAATACATCTTACAAGACAAGGTAAGTATCACCTTCTGTCTTGGCTCTGTGTCTTTAAAAGATGGCTTACTTAGAAGTTAGCTATTTATATCATGTACTTTGTTTTACTGTTGCTTTTCACGTTTTCTGTTTTCATACTGTATGTAGTTGCTACTCACATGCTAATACTCGCACCAGTGCCTATGGCCTAAATAGCTGATGTCATTAGATGACATAATGGCTTCGATTTAAACTGACATCTCAATAACACATGACATCTCTATTAGACTGCGGCCCAAACAGTACTTTATAAAGCAAGCCTTCTTTATATAGATCACCTGCTGATGTGAATAAGGAAGCTGCCTGCCTGTTTTATTATGACTGATAGATGCACACCATTGAAGAACAACATGGTAATTGTTTCACAGGGTTGCTTGATGACATATACAGAAATCTTAGCAAATTTCGTTAAACTCACACAACTCACGTGTGTCTCCAGAGAGAAGGGGGTGGGGGGGGAAGAATTAATTCCAGTCCTCTTTTCCCCAAGAGAGCTTAAAGAATTTTAGCTTTCTTGATAACAGGGACATATGTAATTTCAACCGTTTTCCAGCTATTATATGCAATCAAAAAAAAAAAAAAAAAAAAGCCAAGATGACAAGGTTATTGAACAACTTTTATAACAATTTACAGGGAAAATCTGAATAGGATGATAAAAAATAATGTCTATCTATAGCATAAAAAGTATAAGACTCTTGTATAATTGAACATGCCTTCCCAATACAGCTGAACAAATGTATTTCTTTCAGCTGCTGATGAATAAAATCCATTCAGTTTTTTACTTTCAGTTGTTGTGAAATATGTTTGAGTGTTCCACTGGGTGAGTACACCCTCGCATGGGTGTTTCAGAGACTTCCCATGACACAGTGTGCTGGCATTACAGCATCAGGCATTGTGGGAGAGAATGCCTTTGAACTTCCTTCTCTCTTGTTTGACCTGAACACCTGCATCCTGGATGGTATCTCTCCAAGTTCGTCATGACAGTTCAATAGGAAATGGTGATCATAACAGATTCACTGAAGTCCTGCACACCAAGAGGAAATAAGGGCAGGTCTCATATGAGCAATAGCTCTTTATGCTGTGGTCTTCAAAAAAGAATAATGCAATATTGTGAGTAAAAGAGCTTATATAATTGGTGTGACTTTAACAAAGAGCAGAGTACCACCTCAGTTAGCTGTTAGGCTTTTTTAGGGTTTTTTTTGCAAATGCTGGCAATTTGGTTTAAGATTACAAATATATGTAACTATTTTCTTTGTATATAGATTATATGTAACTATTACTTTTTGAATTAAGACATATAAAAACAATTATAGCCCTTTTTGCTTCATGTGGGACATGCCATTAGCTGCATGCAGAATTATTTAGCGTCTTGTAGGTCTGATTACAGTTTCTTGCTTTTCTCAATTTGGAAAGAGCACACAAAATTTTTAGACTGATAAAAGAAAACTGCACAGGTAGTTAAACTATCCCATAGAACCAGGAAGTGAGCATGAAGAGGTCAAGGAGAAAATACAGGACAGATGGATAATAGCACTGACTTTCGCCCAAGGGGGCAAATATAAATTTGGATGTATGTGCTGAGTGAGCTGGAGAGACAGAGCATTTGTCTACACTGGCAGTCTGAAATTTGTTAATAAAGTAACCAAATGTCTAGCCAGGGAAACTTCAAGGTGAATGTCACAGTAAATGACACCTGCCAAGATCTTCAATCATCCTTTGGAATTTCAAAGTTCTGGTGCAGTGGTTTGATACTGTATTTGCTTTCAGGGTCTGCATTCCACTGATCATGAACTGCCCTTATATGTTATAACTGTATAGTGTTTTTTGAAGATGATAGGGTACTTTTGATTCATGCAGCAATAATTCACTGTTCAAATGGTATAAAATGATTGACTCTTTACAACAATTTAAAAACACTTTCAGGGTGTTGTCTGAGAAAGGGCATTAGACAAAGCAGGAGTACTTATTTCATGATAAATGATGCAAGAAATAAAACATGTTCCTGCTCTTTCTAAGGGTAGGTAACTTGCACTCAATTTGTTAAATTTTAACATCATCAAAAGGACAACCACTGGCAAAATACCCCAGATGTATTTTTAAAGTGTAGATGTATTCTGTTTGAAGAAAATAAAATTGTCCAGGACAGATCAGGAACAGAAAAATACCAGAGAACAGAGTATGTAAAGGCACAGTTAGATGACACAGCTGAATTAATCCTTTGTCTTCTTACTGACAAATGAGCAAGATTATTTTTTCTCAATCTTTCTCCTGTTTCCATGCCTAAACTATTTATATTCATATTCTATATTCTTAACAATGTGCACGTTACACACAATATTGCAATTTTCTATAGAAATTTGTCTTTTAGTGTTATGGTTGATCCTTGTCTTTAGCGGAGTTATGATAAAATGAGACAAAATAACTTTTCCAAAGATTTAGCAAAAGGACTGTACAACTTAAGATCCTTGCACATTCTTAGAAGATATTATAAAAAGGAAGTTAATATTATGAGATGGTTTTTCACACACTGTTAATCCTTAATGAGAAATGGTTAATTATGATTTTTGAAATTTGCACTATACAATAGACTTGTTACTGCATCTCTAAGGCTTGTGATTATCTCCCACTTAGACTTCACCCAGAATACTGGTCTCCTACACTGCTCTAGGTACTGAGATATGCCCTATTTGAAAACCAGATGGGATAAGCATTTAGACATTCAGATCAAGGAAGACAAATATCTCAGATGGCTAAGTAAGGTAGGGAGGATTTTTCTGAACTGCTCCTCCAAATCCTGCCTTCCTGAATACCTTGCCAAGATTGTCTCCCTGTGAAATTAAAGTAATTTGTGTGTGAGCTGGTTTATTTTCACAATCATTTTAATCACTCTTCTATTGAAATCACTTCAGTTTATAATTATTTTAGAAAAATAAGAGCTTAAGTTCATCTTCCCTCAGGTATCTTCCTCCATGGTGGATGATATTCTAAATACCCAGTTCTGAAAGTAAGAAACACCAACTGTGAAAAAAACCTGCTTCCTAATTCTTTTTCAGTCAAATTGTAGCTTTACTTCTCACTTGTTAAACACCAAAGTTTATAAAATAAGACTAGAATTAGAAGGTATTTATTGAGGGTAGGGTTTTTTTTAAGAATCTCTTCCCATATTCAAAGCAGATTAAGACAAAGGTTTCACAAGATAATAATGAACTACAAGAACTGTAAGCACATAACAAAACACACAACACACACACCCCGACACAAAAATAGCCTGATCAAAAATAAGGGGCAATCTTACACGGAGAAGATAATTGCAGATTCAGCCATGGAACTGCACATGAATGTAAACAGCTTTTCACTTTATGGTATGTCAAAGTTGTTTTTTCTCAGTTGTTTTGTTAACAAAGACACTTGCAATCACAAAGTTAATAATTTTTATAAGTACTTGCAGAATTGGATGTTATGACTGAAATCACCTTAAAGCTCATCTCTGTTTACATCTTTCTATTTTACTCTGGAGGAAATGAAAACTATGCCCCTCTTAACCTCTCTGTGATAAATTAGACAAGGTTTCAGATGGGCTTCTGGAGTTTTACCTATGTCACTTTTCTGTGACCTCCTAATCCATATGATGCTTTGTAGGTAAGAAAACCAGCAATCTTTGGTCAGGACATTTAACTTTTTTATTCACACCATGGTTATGTTATACATATGCTTACCCCATCACTGTTAATAAGTTTTGTAACTACCTTGCAGATACTACTTTTTTTTGTCTATCATTTCTTTCAGACTGTGATTTCCAAGTACTTCTCAAAGATGTGCACTTAAAATTCTATTATTGAATTATACAGAATTGGAAATGCTACATATTTGAAAAAATGAGACTTTGCAAATACTCTCTACAGAAAACACACATTTTGTGATAAATACAACTGTAGTCACTGAGATCCATTATTAAAAAGTCTATTCTGCTTAACAGAATCCATCTACAGTCTCTGGCACACTCTTACTGTGCTGCAGTAATTAAAAAAGTAATGGAACACTGATTAAACCTGCAAAAATAAAAGACTGCAATAACGCAGAAGCTGAAGTGAAAGGCTAATCGCAAGGAGCATAAAGCTAATAGAACTTATATTGCAATTACAAGTAGAAAATAAATTCCACAGGAATTATCAATGTGATTTACATCCAATTACAGAAGCAGAGGTCATCTTTCTGTTTGAAAAACTACACTAAAATAGCAAGATAAAAGGAACACACACTTATGCTACAGGAGTTTAAACATGTAAAATGTTTTTTAAAAAGTAAAAGTTTTCAAGGAGTGTAATTTATGTCTTCTATTTCAGAACTCTAAATAAAGCAGGTGTTTCCTGAAAAAGTGCACAAACTACAAGCATTAAAGTAGAATAAACCTAAAAATGTAACATTTAAAAAATGTCATTGTTTGTAAACACAGAAGTTACTACAAGAGTTCACAGAGTTGTGGGGTTTTTTGACATTTTATAGACAAACATGTCAAGTGTTATTTCTATATTACACTTTTTAAGTGCTAAGAATTTGTAAAAAAATCATCTGGAATCAATAACTACACCTCTTGTAATAAAGCAAATGTTTTCATTGGTTTTCATTTGTTGTTCTTTTTTTTTTGTAGCAATTTTTTTTTCCTGTTATCAACAATTAATGTATTATTTTGAAATTCCTACTTGTTTTTATATTTTTTAAAAATTACTATTTTCAGATAAAATTTCACCTAATGTGAACACCACACTTGAACTTTTTACATGTTGTTCTCTCTAAGTCTGCATTGGTCTATGTTTCCATCCACATGTTTTCAGGCACCAACTGAGAAACACTATAAAAAGGCAATTTTTTTGCCTTTGGACATTACATCACAGCGCTGTAGGACTACAGTGTAAACTGGGGTTGAAGAACCTCTAGAGTCAAGTCTGAGCCTCCCAAAACAGGGCTAACACCCCAATGATATTAGGATGACTGACCCTCATCCAAATGAGTTTTTAATTTCTATGAAGGGGCACTTGGCATAGCCTCTCTGCTGACTGAACTCAAATGGACTTTTGATATTATCTAAACTCAACAAATAGACCCCTGCTTTAGCCTTCACTTTCCCTGGCAGGTCTCTTCTCCCCTCCTATACTATATGTTACAACCCTTTAACCATTCACCATCTAGTGACCTTCCACAGATTCCACCAGTAAAAGATAACATTTACTATAGCAGCATGTGGAGGCATATCACAATCCAGGAAAAAAATAAAGCACAGGAATGTAGGAGGGAAACATGATACATGGTTCTTTTACTGTAGTCCCATCAGTATGGTTTTTAGGAGTACTGGAAGATAACATCACTACATATGCAGCCTAATCCTCATATATTTATGTGTATGTAAACATGCTAATACATATTTATTTCCATGTTACTATGTTTGTATTTATAAATACAGATGTCATAAACTGGGAACTTATTTTCAACCTAAATTGCACAGTCTTTCTATGGAAAGATGTGGAAATACTGTGGTCGTTAAGAACAATTCAGGTAAATTCACCCTGACAAAGCTTTCCACATATCTTGTGTGATGTTCCTGCATCTGAATTTTACTCCAGTGTCAAAAAACTGTTCTGCCTCTGTATGACAGGTCTTTTTTTCTTCATTAAAACTATAAGTCTGTTTTAAACCATCTGTCCACCTGTCTTCCTTGTTAGCAAAGATGAGCTTGACACCTATGTCCTCTACAGACATACCATACTTTAATCCAATGACAGCTGTAAAGTTATAGTTAATCTTGACATATAACTAATAATAACCATAGATATATTACTTCATTCTAAGGCAATGACATGACTGTAACAGAATGAAGACAAACACTGTCGACCATTCATTTTTCTGTAAGTGATCTGAAGTTCACAAACCTCCTTGATTGTCTTGAGATACATACTTTAGGACAACAACTCAAAATTGAGCTACATATTTTATTATGCAAGCCCTTAAATCATGCAATAAATCATTATAGAACTATTTCCTTTTTATTTTAGTCCTGTAATTCAGTTACTACTTCAGCATTCATTCCTTAAGATTAGACAAGTAGTAATAACCTTCTCAAGGAATATTTAAAAAGTTAATTATTGCAGGTTTTTGAAGTCTATAAATTTGGCTTGTCACAATGATAAACCAGATACATTATATGTGTTCATGTAGATGACAGTAGATGCCTTCTGATGGCATAAATAATAGTAACTGTATGGCTGAAGCTAACACTAGAGACATTTAATAAGGGCAAGTATGTGCTTTGTAAACTCAATCCTACTATAACAGTTTTATACATAGGGGGATTGTGCATGTTGGGTTTTTTTCTTCTCTATTTCTTTTGCTAGAAATTCCAACTGCTCTACAAAATTTCTGATTTAAAAACTTATTTCTTTTGCTCAGAAATACAGATGGCTACTGAGGTTGTTTTGAAAACTTCCATGCCATTATTAATTAAATAATTGTGACATCTTGTTTAAAATAAAATTGCAAATAGTAGCACAGTTCCTCTATTCTTATTCATCTTCAAGCATTGTCCTCCTCAAAGAAGGAATTTGAATTTGAAGTTTAAAATGTAAATGGTTTCAGAACTATATGTGCAAGAAGATTACTCTGAAAAACTTAGATGCATTGTAGAGCACCTCTCTACGATTGATGCGAACTTGTGTGATGGGTTGATCCTGGCTGGATGACAGGTGTTAACCAAAGCTATTCTTTTTAGTGGCCATCTATGATGGAGTGACTACTGCAGTGAATAAAGAGTTATGGATGTCATCCGTCTGGACTTCTGTAAGGCCTTTGACACAGTCCCCCACAATACCTTTCTCTCTCAATTGGAAAAATAGGGATTTGATGAGTGAATGGGTAAGAAATTATTTGGATGGTTAGATTTTGCCCCTCTACTCCACTGTGAGAGATCCCAGTTGGTACACTGCTTTCAGCTCTGGAGTCCTCAATATAAGAAGGACATGGACCTGTTGAAGGGCCACAAAGATGATCTCTCTTATGAGGAAAGGCTGAGAGAGTTGGGATTGTTCAGTGTGGAGAAGACTCTTGGGAGACATCATTGCAGATTTTCAATACTTACAGGGGGCTTGTCATAAAGATTGGGACAATCTTTTTAATAGGGCCTGTTGTGATAGGACAAAGGATAATGGTTTTAAACTAAAAGTGGGTAGTTTTAGACTAGATATAAGGAAGGTATCAGATTTTTGTTTCACAGTGAGGGTGGTGAAACACAGGAACAGGTTGCCCATAGAGGTAGTAGGTGTTCCATCCCTGGAAATGTTCCAGTTGAAGTTGGATGGGAATCTGAGAAAACTGATCTAACTGATCAGTTGGACTAGTTGACCTTTAAAGGTCACTTCAAATCCAATGGTTCTATGATTCTGTCACTCCCAGCTTTAGCAGGACAAAGGAAAGAGCATATATGAAGGTTGAGTAAAGGACAGGGAGATCACTCACCATTTATCAAAATAGGCAAAACATATTCAACTTGGGGAAAAAAATATTTTAATACGAATCAAATAATGAGAAATAAAAGCTAAATCTTAAAACACCTTCCCCCACTCTTCTTCCTGGGCTCAACTTTACTCCTGATTTTCTCTACCTCCTCCCCACTGGCAACACAGGGGGGTGGGGTCATGGTTAATTCATCACATGTCACTGCTGCTCCTTCTACCTCAGATTCATAAAATAAGTGATTTATCAACATTACCTTTTGGAGTATCTTTAAGAAACAGCTCCAAAAGGCACAAACAAGTGTCCTTTGGAAAAACAAAACATAACACTAAGCCTCCAAATACTCTTATGGATATTTTATAAATCATAAATTCTCCAGGAAAACATCATTTCATAACTACAGCATGAATGTGGCTCTGAATCTCCAAAGACTCAAATCATATGTATGCTTGTCTGAAGCACATTAGAGCTTAAACAGCAATACTCTTGAATGTACAAATCCACATTATGCGTCTGTCTTTTCAGTATAAGCAGCCTGACTACAATGTATTGGACATTGCCCAGTATGTAACTGGAAGTTTAAAATATTTTTACTTATTGGTACTATATGTCTAACAGAGGGAATCCCCTATGATTTGCATACTCATATGATTTTAATTACTCTGAACTTTAAGTATAATAACTGTTAGATGTGAACATCAAGGTAAGTCAGAAGATTTAAAGAGCTTATATTTTAAATGAATAAAGAATGTAAATAAAGCAAAAGGAACAGAGGTGAAAGAAGTAACAAAACGTGCCTTACCAGATTAATGGTGAAACCTTAAAAAAAAATAAAATATATGTCAATGCATCATAATTTACATTTTACTGGTTTACTTCTTGATGTTCACTGTTTCTCAAAAAAAAGTCACTGTTTTTCCATAAATATTCACTATATTTAATCAGTATTTCCCACTTCAACTGTAAAAGGCTAATGTGTTTTCTTGAATTTCTTGTTTCTTGAACATTTTTTTATGCACATAAAATTCATGAAATATTCATACTGTATTTGCCATATCCAGAGAAGAACAGAATCCTGCCATATGTTTAAAATACATTATAATACAAAAGGTCATGAAAAGTTGTCAGTTTTGTAATACTGTCACTTTTTTAAATGTGTGCAGTACATTTCACCAGACATATAACATATGTGGTATATGGAAAACTTACATTGTTTCCTTATGGGTATCTCTGCACTCAACAATCTTCAAAAAGATGACTCAAATGACTTAAATGTAATAGATTAGGATCATTTTACAGACTGGCTAGTAGCATTAGGAACTGGAGCAGACACAAATGGACTGCTCCATAAAGTGGCTGAAATTACAGCTGCTATAACTTATAATGGGACCCCAGGATTCTCAGTGAACCATTTCTCCCATGAAGGCCAAATAATATAAGTCATTTTATATCAAGTCTTTTTAGACAAGCACAAGGAGAAATGAAATAAGCACTAAAGTGGTATGGAAGCTCAATATTGACCATATTTCAAAGAAAGTGCCACTCCCCAACAATACAAGACATATTGGAGGACAGAAATCTTAAATATTGTCACTCCTGTGTTAGAGGAGAACCTTACACCTCCATGAAGACCAAGGTTAAAATATAACTCTGCAGCACCATATTGCCTGACTTCAGTCCAATGTAGACAAATACTTGTTTATGAAGGGCACCAGACCAACCACTAAAACTCTTGACTACCATCATTTCATGGTCTCCACAGAGTACCACTGCCCTCTTCTGGGATTTCTCCATTATAGGGCTGTGCATGATTAAGGGTATAGGCTTCATATATTCCTCAGGTATTTACTTCATTCCATAGTCTCCATAACAGACTACTACCTGTTAAGAGTCTTACTACATTTGGACTCCAGTATAACTAACTGTCTGCTCAGAACCAGCTATTTCTTTAGTCTGTACTTATATTTTTCCTAAATTGCCTAATTATCAACTGCTTAATTGTGCAATTAACTCTAAATACATCCAAATATCACTCTTGTTGTTTTTCTGAATGCTTAATTATCTTACTTGTTGCAGAGTTGATTGCTCTCCCAATTAATAACTTATTTCCTAATAAACTTACTATCTCCTTGCTTATTTTATTCAGCCTACCCTGTTTTATCTTCTAGTGAAAAGTTTCTGTCTTTCTGCTGTACTTCTTTATCACATTCCCACATGTCTATTTTCTAAAACATTTTTTTCATCAATGTAATTCTGGCCTTTGCTTACTACACTGAATCGATTTTGCTGGCTTTCAAACATACTTCACTGTCTGAGAATAATTTCTTATGACCTCCATAGGATTCTTTAAGCAACTTTTTCATTGTTGAGTCATTAATGATTTTTATGAACTTCTGAGAACCCCCCTACTCTCATTATAATTTCTTGAGAGGTTAAATTCTTGGCAAATTGTCTTGTCTCTGTTAGTTTAGGTGCTTCTATCTCTTTTCCAGGAATTAATTATCAGGGGATTTCTGCAAGCAAGCCATTAAAAAATATTTTGGCTACCAAAAGGTTTGTTATAAAATTTCCTAAATAAGCTGACAAAGCTTAGTCCAATTTTTCACTTCCTTGGCAATTAAAAATGGTGACAACAAAATTTGTTTGCTCTGTGTCTCACATGGATTTTAAAGACATCAAAAAAGAACTGCAGCACAGTTTGTAAAGGACAGAAAACTAAATTAGCATAAAATGAAAGATTCTCACATAACTACAGAATTTATTAAAATATGAAGCAAAGTAAATAGGCACAAAAAATTACAGGTAGACGTCTATAGGAATGTCTGTGCCTTTCCATGTTGTTTGCATAAACAGAAATTATGTCTAGAAAGAAGTGACTACTGAGATGGTAAAGTTTACTGATGGTACTAAATTATTCAGGGCAGTAAAGACAAAAGGCTGTGGAGCAGAACTGCAGAAATACCCTTACTAGAGAAAGTGACTGAACATTAGAATGGCAGACAAAATTCATTGCAGATGAATGCACTAATTCATTAGAGGTGCACATGAGAAAAACAATTCTGACCTTGCTAATAAACTAACAGTCTCTTGCGTCCCAGGGATGAGATCTTAGAAGTATGATATGTATTTCTATAAAAATATGGTCTCAGTGAACAGATGTAGGCAAAGAATACTAAAATTATTAGGAAAGGGATACAGAATATAAAAAATAGAAATCCTGGGTTATGAGTCTCTGTCATGTTCAGGTTCCCTTTTCCTATTGGAAGCACAGACAAAACAGAAAGGTTCTGGAGAAGGTTCAATATAAGGAAGAATTAAAAGGAATAAAACACAAGAAAAAAAAAAAAGACAAAACATAGCATGATAGAATTATATATATATTTAAAAGGGAATAGGAAATTCTGTTCATTGCATTAAAATAGACATAACTGAATTTTTATCTAATGAAGACAACTGTTCACTAAAAAAGTCCCTAGTACTTTTTTGTTTTTCAAGCTGTGTGTATATTCTGGGGAAATATTATTATATTTTTTTCTGTGTTCCTGTAGTCTCTCTTGGCATCTGTGAATTGGCCATTACTAAGGATAGGTACTGGCCCAGATGAACTTTCAATCTAACTTAAATCTTGATGTGTTTTCTCATCCTATATTATAGATAGTTTGTTGGGGGGGTTTGTTAGGTTTGGGGTTTGTTTTTTTTTGTTGGGTTTTTTTTGTGTTTGTTTTTTTTTGTTGTTTTTTTTTTTTTAGATCTTATAGGTTCATTAGTAATGCATTCCAAAGGTTGGGGGTTGAGTTTGGGGATTGGGTTTTTGTGGTTGGTTTTTGTTTTGTTTTGTTTTTCTTTTGGTTTATATTAGGAACAGGTTCTTCAGGAAAAAGCATAGAAATTCCTTATATTTTTATGCTTGACTTCCCTTTGTGATCACATGGTCTTGTGAAAAAAAAGCTAATCAAGGACTTGATTCTGTAAATATAATACAAAAGTATCTCTGCAGAATGTTTCCTTTTGTATGTGAATTTAAGGATTTGTCTCCAGGTCTAAGAGCTTATAATGTTGATTTGGAAAAAGTATATAGAATCCATAACCATTTCTGAAGTCAGTCACTGAGATTGAGGAATGAGGTTGCAATTTTCAGAGTTGAGCTCATAAGGAAACAGGAGCTTCTAACTTGTGATCTAGTAATTTCCCAGTCTGTGGATTGATGTATACCCATGCTGGTGCAGCATTGTTGAGACATACATTATGGTCTCTGGCACCATCTCTGACAAGAGGCTAGTCTAAACTTCCAGTTCTATTATTTTTTTCTAAAGTTAGTGTTCACACCATTAATTTTTTTTTCATAAATATTTGCTTTCAGCACATCCTTGCAAAAAATACACTAAATACTTCATTCTGCTCATCAATTCTTTGGCATTTTCTTTAAACAAAGAAATCTAGACTCCAGACAAATTGTGCAAATCATCATCAAAATGCACAAGTAATTTTCAGAATTCTTTCATCATTGCCTGATGATGGCAAGTACAGTTCAGGGAAAAAAAAAAAAAAAAAAAAGTATAAACTCTGCCCTCCATAATACTACTATAAGTCTGCAGTCTTTCTACTGGTCTCAACTTGGATATAAAACAGACCAAAATTTTGGCCTATTAATATAATGATAATATTATAGCAATGAGTTCAGGAAAGCTTCACATTTCAGCACAGCTCACTGTAAGTGGATGTATAAGGTCTATGTTGTTTATCAAACAAATCAAATTAAGAACGTTACCTGAGACCATGTTTCTGAGAAGAGGGGTATTTCCCCCACCACAATCACTTACATTTTTGTGTTTCAGCTTCTTATTCACTGAAAAAATTCTTCAAATATTTCTGGGTTCAACTATACATAATATCCATACAACAGTTACGTATCTGTTCAGCATCATTTATGAAACAATGGTATTCCAAGGTTCTGAAGCTGTGACAAACAAAATTATCTTTTTCCAGTTTTGCTTTATGATGACAGGTGTTTGAGCTTTCATAAAAATAAATCTAAATAAGAGATTTTGTCATAAGTCATTGAACTGAATTTCCTTTAAATTATTATAAAAATGTTGGACAAGTAAGCTCATATAATTGTATTCTGATACATAATTGCGATTGCAGCCTTCTGAGAAATTCAGGTAAAAAGAAATAATCCTCTTCTATGGATTTGAAGGGAATGATCCTACAGTCCTCAGGAAAGTCTAACCTGCTGCATGCTCTGTAACTCTCAGAGATTTATAACCTGGGACATTAGGAAGGGACTTTTTTTCTTCTGTTTAAAATTGTAATTATTAGCAGATTGTCTAGAACCATGATAAGAATTAATAACTGTGCAGGAACAATAATTAATATTAATTTACTTGTACAAGGAAAAACATAGCCATTTTTTGTATTTATTTAGTCAAGAGGTAGAAGATGCACTTTGCAATGTGACATTGCTATCTCCAGAAGTACATTCAGCAACATTCCTTAGAACGACTTTAACATACTATTTCTGATTAGTGAATCTGAGTTGATTTGGAGCTAACTAGGAGAATATAGCAATCTTTAAACCTGTTCCATAATGGAAGTTGTGGCTCAAAATTTCCCTTGGATAAATTCTTACATTGTTCTTAGGCAGAAGGGAAGCAGAACACAAATGGTGGTTCCAGTCAGAGGGCTTGTCCGATGGTTCCCATGGATCTCATGTCACCCAGGAAGAACTGGTTGTGCATTCGATCGGTTCTGCACAGAAGAGTTCCAGAGAATAAAGGACCTTAAAGATGTTTAAACTTTCAGATAGATTCTCTGAAGTGCCTCCTCATATTGAGATAATCAAAACTGTTATAGAAACTACCTGACATACTTAAACGGAACTTTATTTTAAAGTCTGCTTCTATATTTCCTTGATTTCATACCTTCAAGAAAATTAAACAGGATTTTTGAAATAGTTTATCAACTTTATCCAGCTCAGTATCTAGCACTCAATAACCATGGTAGTGGAATATTTTCTAGCTTTTACTGTGCCATTCAGGTGACTGTTCTTTCCTTTCATTTGATGGCTTTTCAAGCACAATGAAAAGTAATCTGAAAGAGAGTAGTTATGAGCAAAGCTGAGAATGTAGATGATGAAGGGTAATTTTTCTCATGTATGGAACTATGTGTCTGCTGAATCACCAGACAACTCTGTTGAAGTTCAGAATTAATTGTCAAAGTATGTCTAAATTAATGAAACTTGGGAAGAATATATTTTCCTATTATCTATTTATTATTA
>JANHGL010025633.1:0-14557 GCA_024611195.1 Ceyx melanurus
AATAATAATGATGCTATTATAAAATTTTCCCTTTTGTTTTGTTTTTGGTGGTGTTTTGATTCTGCAAGTAATGCTGAAACAAAAATATGTCACCCTCTAAAGAAATTTATATTATAGATATTAGAGATAATAAAGCAAGTTGTTGTGGACACGTGTATAGACCAGATACAGAAATTTGCCTTTGCTGCTCTTCACACAGTTCTTGCTGCAGAAATTGTTTTAGTTTCTGCATGTTTGGTGTACTGCTGCTATTATTAGAGCTGTCTTTTTATATAGCACAGGATTTCACACTATTCCAAAGCAATCCTGTGTAACAAAAGACAGATGGAACATTGTCTTTGAATCAATTTCTTTTGCCCTGAAGAGAGACTTTGCCAACTCCTCACCCTGATTCCAAGAGTCCTTTGAATCTCAGCTCTAATAGCTACTGTCTTCTTCAACTTGCTCTACTCTTTATTTTGAGATTCAGCTACTATGTTAAGACACAAGATAATAGTTGAGGACTGTGTTATCTGTGTCATTTCTAACCAGACAGAGTTTTGTCAGCATCTTCTGAATATTCCCTGCTGCCTGGAGGTTTCTAGTGTGACAGATTGTATTGTATTAAAGAAAGGGGTTAGAAAAAAAAAGTTTAAAATCCCATTTTTGTTCCAGATTTGTTTGAATGCTTTTGCATCACTAGAGTTTTTCTTACCTGTATTTTCTGGATTTAGAAGTCATAATTCATAAGCATTAAGTGCTGCCAAAAAACATACATGTTGTAGGAAGAGGGAATATTACTCAATGTGTCTCTGCCTCTCATGGGTGCTGTGGAAATATGATGGAGTCATGGGAGTCTAAATGATTAAAAAAAAAAAGAATGATATTTTTTTGAGGCAGATAGGAGATGACAGTGAGATCTGTTAACTGAGGCAGTAGCACATCAGAATAGAAAACCAAACAGTTTAGAAAATAATGACTGGGAGATAATTTTGCACTGCTTTTTCCTATTGTGTTTGTGTCATTTACTAGGGTAGGTAGCTTTGGACTGCATTATATTTCATTTCCTACAGCAATATTTTCAGTATTTTATCAAAGGCTACAATTTAACATAAATGTACTGTACTATATTTGTATATTTCACTGTTTGTGTGATGAGGCAACATCAAGTTTCTATATATATTCTATATATCTATTTCTGCATTGCTCAGAAGCAATTTGGAAACACTTTGCCATAGGTTATAATAATTTACTAACCCCAGAAAACAAACAGAAAACCCAAACATACTGACATTTGTCAGTATCAACTTTCAGCTTTCTCAAAGATTTTTTTTTTTCCTGAATCAGACATTTAAATGCTGTAAATTTAATGTCGTTTAAAATAATTTGTCAATATTAATCATCTTCAGGCAGTTACAGCTTTGGGCCAGAAACCCATGCAGATTCTTTGCATTATTGTTCTATCAAAGGACATTGCTTGTAAGACAAAGATTCTGTGCACTCATATGAAATTGAAACCAAAAAGACAGTTTCTGTCATTTGCTAATTTATTAATAGTAGGGCAATTTTACTTCACTTGAATTTTTAATATGATTTTTTTTAACGAGGGTTAAGGACGAGGCCAAAATACAATGAACATTATTTAAGCATCATAGAATTTTATGTTTAATTTGTAACACTAGGAAAAAAGTAATTATTTCCCACTTTAAAATCCAGGCAAAAGCAAAGGAAATGTTTTTCAATCTTTATTTATTAGAAGATAATTCTAATAATAAGATAATAATTATTTATTAGAAGATAATTCTAATAATAAGAACATTAATAAAAATAACTGTGAATTTTGTAACTTAACCTGAGTGTTTGAAATAGTAAGAGGTGAGAAAATGAAATGATAACTTATGTTATTTAGTAGTAGTAATACTCAAGGGTAAAATCTCTGTCAAGAGGTATTTTCTTAAGCTTGACATCACACAGACATAGTTCAGAAGCAGGGCAAAGAAGGAGGCTTATGAATGTTGTCTAGAATTGTAATGGAAACAGTTGTATCTTCATAATATTTTAATTATACATTCCAAATGTGTGAATTGCAATCATATGTGAATTATTTACATCACATTTCTTTCAGCTTTCCCATTTTTCTCCCTGTATGTGCAACATAATTAGTAATTAAAACACACTCTCTGTTTTGCCTTAGACACAGAGCTAGATCAAAGCCTGTGAAAACCATAAGCAATATTTAACTTTGCACCCTCAAGGCTGAGGGAGAATTAGCATTTTAATTAATTAGCCTTTCTCAGGGACAGAAAATTTCAGGCAAAGTGCTGGGTGTCTGACTGCTTTGAAAAGACTGTGAGGTCTGAAGTTAATTCAGAAAAGGGTAGCATTAGAGATAAGAAATCCTGGGGCAGGGGTGGTGTTGGGCAGTGAATTCAGAAAATATTCTTTTGACAATGATAATCTTACAGATTTTACAGTCTTATTAACACGTGATCCTTGTGCTAGAAAATCTGAAAGCTGGTAAGGTTTTGAATGGACAAAGCCCTCTAAAATAGCTTAATCATGAAAGAAAATCCCTATTTTGTCTTGTCCCAGGATGTTCAGTCTGACACAGCAAACTAACCTTTCTAAGCTCAATAATATTTATCAATTTAAATTTTTAATTTAATTTTATTTTAGTATTTACATTTTTATTTCTTAAGCATCCCAAGCCCAAAGACAGAATTCTACATGCCTTACTGCTTAAAAATAAACAAACCAAACCAACAGATTCTCAAGCTTTAAGAAATGTGCAAAAAGCATCTACCTTTTGTTTGTGTTTTGCAGTCCTATGGGTTAATCCTGCCAAACTGAATTTCCTCCGAGGCTTTTTTTGTGATATATACTGTATTTTAGCTCAGAGTAGATTTTTCTATGCCAACTCTAACTCTCAGAAGCACACTCTGTTGACACCACTTTTTTTGTTGCACTGGCAGTAACTTATCTGCTTGGGAAGAATCCACTAAACAATAAAATGATGTAAATTACACTATAGGAAGATTATTCATAAGCAAATGCCTGGATATAAGCCTAGCATTTCCTATGTGGCTCACAGATACTGGTACAGTGTGACAAACAATCCTGGCAGAAATCACAAGAGGAATGAAGATCAAAGCCTAAACAGAAACTAGAAGAAATGAAGTATTTTCTGCTGATCAATTAACGAGGTGCTTTGCTGCCAGCCTCTAGTCATAAACCAAATAGGAAATCACATTAAGCTGCTTTTATAATCAGGAATAGAAATGGCACTTGTGGCTAAAAAGGGGAAAACACATTGCATTTATCTCTGTGTTGTTTTTCATTTTTTTTTGTTATTTTTCATCATTCATATTCAGATTAGTTGCCTAATTTTAGATGAGCAACCAAGTGTGTAATAAGTGTGTGAATTCCATTTGGTTTAAATATTTCCTTGTAATTATCCCGTGCCTTTGTTATCAATCTTGGATGTTAACAGCCTAATGGCAAAAAGTGTTTTTGGTAATTAAATTGTTAGTAGAGTTATTGTAGAGCACACGGACACACCAAACACATTTAATTATAGCTATAAATAGTCTGCAAAGGCTCTTAGTAGGAATGAGATTAAAAAGCACATGAATAACAATCCAATTCTGTATTTCCTCTCCTCTCTGGAGTCGGAACTGTCTTATTCTTGTCTGCAGCATTGTTTGCAATTTCATAAGATACTGAGCTTTTCCTTTCCTGAATTTCATCAGCTTCTCTCAGCTGCTGAGAAGAAACCCACAGTAGTGCTGGAAATCACAGAACACACTGCAACAGTGGTAAAAGCAAGCAGCAGCTCAAGTTGCTTTCACAATACTGCATTTTCCTGCCACAGAAGGTATTCCATGGACAGAAAGATGTGGGACAGTCAGGTTAGTCTGGATTTTGAGTGCAGGGTGTGAAGTTGCAGCCCGTTATGAACTGCTGTGTTGCTATCTTCACAGCAGCAGGGCAGGATGAACAGTGGGCAAGCATGGTCCTCATCTTCACAGTGGTGACTTCTTAGTAGTTCAAGTAGAAGATGCAAGGAGGGAAAAAAGATAATTGAGTGTCTTCAGGCAAAAGTAATTGGAAAGATTTTTCATATTTTTCCCCTCGTGATGCTAGGCACAGGCTGACTTTTATACCCTCCCCACGGTTAGAAACAAAGGAGAGGAAGTGAGAAAAAGGCTAAACTGTAAATGTTTGTGGTTCAAAGAGTGGTATCATTCTACTTGCCCACCTGCTGCCACTCCTTTGCCCTGTAAAAGTCCTGTAGGTGGAACTGGGTGTCATCTGGAAGTGCAGCCTTGCTGCTGCCATTCTCCTTGCCTCTCCCCATCCTGCCATCAGCCTCTCCTCGTGGCACTTTCTTGTGCTTTTTCTCCAAGGGCTGTTCACTCCTTGTGTCCCTCATCCCTGACTCCTCTTCCTTGCTCTGATCCCTGACTCCTCTTCCTTGCTCTGGCCTCAGCCACAGCACCACCAGAGTGACTGTGAGCATAGCCCAGCTATGCTGGCACACTGCATGGAGTCAGAAGTGGTCAGCAGATGAAGAGCTAGGCTTTGTGCTGTGCTGTTTCTCTGGATGGGAGCTGATGGTGTAAATCCCATGAGGTCCAGAAACATGGTGGTTGGAGTCCCAGAGAAGGAAATTGCTGAGGTGCTTTGGTGAAGCAAAGAGGTGCTGCCAGGATGTGAGAAGCCTTGGCCAAGTGTCCCGTTGTGCTTGCATGTTCACTTAGAGTAAGGGTTTGATTTTTAGGACAGAATTTCCTCTTGAGTCATATTGGCAGGAATGAATACAGCTCTTTTTCCTTCCTTTACAGCCTCTTTCATTTCAAAGGATCACTGAGCACGTTTCACTTAATAAAATATCTGCCAAGCTACTGCAACACCTTTGGGTTTTCTTTCTCCTCTCTCTCTCTTTCTCGTTCTCTCTCTCCCCCTACCTCTTTCTACCACTTTCTTCTTTTCTGTATACTGCTCCTTTTGAGGCTCATAGTCTATTGTGTGAAAAGCCTGATGCTGGTTCTAAATAGTTTGAGGAATATTCTGGTAAAAATAGAATTTTTTGGCTTTTGACTTTCTGAAGGCCAGTTGTATCATTTTGTCCTGTGAGATCACTCATTTTTCCATGACTGGAATGCCTTATAATGAGAGTAGAGATACTGAATATTGTATTTTGCATTTGAGTTCATTTACCACTGGAAATTTAGCTGTTACAGCATTAATTTATTAATCTCCTTTATTTAGTCCTTGAACTTACTTGTGTTTTCTGAAATGCACGTGTAAACTAAAATCAGAAAGAGAATGTTACATTACATATCAGAAAGGAAGGGGTTTTATTTTGAAGTTTTTATTTCAAAAACGAACGTAAGAGTTTCATTCCCTCCCCCCTACTTTTTTTTTTAAAAAAATTTTAAAAATCTGGTTTATATTGTAGGAGTTGCTTGTATGTAGGAACTGTACTATAACGTGCTATAACTGAGTCAGAAATCTGCCAGAAATCCTAAAACCAATCAGCTGTTGCAGTTGACCATTATACTCACTCTGTGTTTATTAAAACTTTTAAAATTTTATATTTCCTAATTGTTCATCACTAATGAGGTTCCCACATCTTGTGGAGGTCAGCTCCATGTCTGCACCAGGAGATATTCCTGTGCAGTTTGCTCACGCTTGGCAGTGGGCTTTGAAATCTAATTAGGCAATTACAGCTTAAATTCCACAGCTCAAAATAAACAGAGCTCCATCTTTTCTGGGAGCTATTTTCTAACAATGCAAACCTGCTGAGCACAGACTGACTACAACGGGCAACACAGATTTTGTTCAGCAAGAAGAAAAGTGTTGCTGAAGTACATGCTGATCCTCTGAGAAGTGTTGCAGGCCACTCTCCTTTATCTGCCAGTTGCCTGAGGAGGAGAGAGAGTGAGGCAGAGATGATTTTCTTCACCAAGAAGCCTTTATTTATTAATTTACAGCTCTTTTTATACCCTTTTAGCTTCAAACTTATTGGAGAAGAAGCCAGCCACCCCCTGGGGTGATTGGGGTGCCACAGCACCCATCTTGCTGCTGTTTTACAAACAAATGCCAGCAAGGCCACAGCTGGTGGGAGTCTTTGTGATCCCACAGGAAGGAAAATTCCCTGCAGTAGAATTTTAGCATCCACAGGCCACAAAAAGTTGGCATTTAGCTGTAGAACGTACAGTATATGTATGGTGTATGTGGCAGCCACCTATTTTGCCATTTAAACATGCAGACCAATTGCTGTTTGCCATGAAAAAAACACAAATACAAGGGTGTTTGGTTGCTCTGAGCAGGAATTCAGAGAGATTCACTGAAACAATAAACTGCTTTAAATGAAAAAAATCTAGTGAAATGGTTGATGGTCATGCTTTCACCTGTAAGTATCCAGAAATTTTTGTTTTTGTTTCTTATGTATGTTAGTCTCTCAGTGAACTGCCTGGGATGTCTAAGAAGCTCTACCTCTTGATTCTTTTGGTCTAGTCTTAGAAATTAGCATTATATCCCCAATTTTGGACTGTTGACTGTGTTGAAATATTACATCATGTTGGACATAGTCCTGCAGATGAATGATTGGGAAATAATGCTTCTTTAGTCAAGTATTTTGGCAATGGCATTTCTTAATTTTCTTTTTTTTATATGGTAAACTAAACAACTGTCTTCTTTCCCCCTCTCCTGAGAAAAATCACAAACACTTTTCTCTTTGTAAGTAGTTTTTCATATCCTATTGACATTTTGATTCCCTCTGAAATGAGTACCATGGAGATAAATTCTTAGCATATCTCATCTTGCTTTGTTCAAAAGAGCTTAATGTATTGAAAAGAAAAGCAAGAAAGGAGTCCTGAGGTTTTGTGAAGACTCTTTCAGTAACTTTTAAATCCCTTTTCAAAATGAAGTAATATTATGGCAGTAATAAATGAAGAAAATGCTTATTCTTTATGATACCCTATTTTTCAGCATATTTACATAAAAAAAAAAGTTTTAGGCATTTTTTAAAAATAAATATTACTCAAGATTTCCTAATATTAAATAAAGAAAAAAAAAAGTGCCCTCCTTGAAAGACTTCTCTGCTATCCCAGTAGTCAAGCACCATCCTGTTCTTCATATTCCTTTCCTTCTAATTTCTTTCAATAAATCCATGGCAAATACCATAATATGGGCTTTTTTCCCCCTAGCATCCCCAATATCTCTTCTAATACAAACTCCATCCATGCCATAGATTTTTCTAAGGAAAGTCTCTTAATAGTGCCAGAAGTTTTTCACTTACTTACTCTTCTGCCTGCTTTTTGATGCTGTCATTACTCTTTTGGAATTTAGAGTAATATTTTTATATGCAATTTTATCTTCTCACTTCATTTTTTAAAAATAAATGGAATATTAACTGAATATTTGCATTTTATTTACATTTAATAATTACACCTGGTTTTCCTCCAAAAGATAATGGGTCAGAGGGAGCCACAAGTGTCAGCAAATGTAAGTAGCATCAAAGAGCAGTGTTTAACTGTTGAGAACTGTCTTGGGGTAGCATGTTTTCAATGCAGTCTCCTCTGCCCCTTCCCTGGTAGCAGGGTGGAGTGCAGAGACAGCAGCTGTGGTGGTAACACAGATCCATTGGAGTTCCAGTGCTGTTTAGCCAGTTTGGATGATAGAGTTCAGAGGGACGTGTCAATAAAAAGGAGGGATAAGAGAAAGACTATCTGTTGTTTAAAATAAAACAAAAAAAATCATTTTCTTGTGCACTAAATGTCATGGCCAGTGGTAAAATGGCAGCCAGGCTTACTAGCTAGTAGCCACAGATTGCCATAGGAACCCAAGTGCATCATCTCTGCTGTTAATTGTAATTGCCATTCATAGCATTAATATATCAGAAACTCCAAATATATTCTCGGTGTAGCTGTCAATATTGTGACCTTGAAAATTGCAGCTTCATCCCAGTATTTTAATTTTTTTGTTACTGTTGACCTTAAGGCCATGAGAACATAGGCACAAGACCAATGAGGCAGTGCTGTCGTTCTGCCTGCTGCTGCCATCTCCCGGCTGGAGCCAGCCCACAGAGGACAGGCTGAGAGAGAAACAGCTCAGAGAGCAGACCCATGTGTGTGAGAACCAGAGCTCTGCAGGATTTCCACCACCATCTACATGGGGGTTGTTGATTAGCATGGTGTAAGTACAGCCACGGATAAATAAATTGCATTGCTTCACCTAACGAGCACACAATTCTGTTTTATTAAAGATTCCCCCCAAAATAATCAAAACAACAAAAAATTCAGATCCTTCCAATTTCTTTGAATGGCTGTAGTCCTTTTTTGAACACAAACCCTGATCTAACAAAATGCTGCCTGCACCCTTTTTCATTTCCACAGTCTGCATTCCCACCAACAAACCTTCCCAAATCATTCTGCAGAGAAGGTCATCTTGATCAAATATATGTTTCTGGAATAAATATATATAACCTTCTGTGTATTTATATCTGGTATGTAGGAGTGTTTTTTGAACAAAATCCTGTTGAGGCAGATGTCTGGAACTTTCTTTAGTTGTATGTCATATCCTGGCTAAATTTGCTCTATCCAATTTACATTGAGGAAGGATCTGGTCAGAAGTGGTTAGATGCTAGAACTCACAATGGCATTGCTCTGAGAAATATCTGATAGGTATTAGTCACTGTGGTGATTTAAGGAGGCAGCCAGATAGATGTTACAGAAAAAATCTACAAATTGATTTCCAGGCTGTCAGTATTGCTTTAAACAGAAATTAAAAAAAAAAATATTAAAAAATAAAATAAAAATTAAAAAATATATATTTTACTCAAGGGTTTTATCAGGGAGTGTTTAATATTAAACTCCAGTAATACTTGTGGCTGTGAAAATGGTAAGAGCAAATGACAACAGTGTAAAATCACAAAGTAGCCTGTACATCAGTGCTACTTTCTCTTTGTCATTTATGTGTCTTTTGATTAGTAAACGTTTTTTCTTTTATTTTTCAACAGTGTTTTAAACCAAGAGTGCTATGAATTGGCTCTCATCCAAAAACAGGAGGACAATCATTATGGGTACTCTGCATGAAGTGCTGATAATTATTTTTTTCCCCTAGCTTTGGTTATGTGAATAGCAATGAAATATGAAGAAAACCCCACATTTACTGAGTGTTTCAGGATTCAAGTGTTTCATTTTGGTGGCAAGATGCTTTATATACTTTCCCAATAATTCTTTTGACTAAAGGATGGCCTCCTCTAGTGCAAGGAACACTGTTTTTCAGACTTGTGAAATTTTGGTTATGATTGCCACATATGAGCTGCCTCTTTGGGGTTTTTTTGTTTGTTTATTTTGGGGGGGCTTGAGTTTGGTGGCTTTTAGTTTGGGTTTTTGGTGAATGAAGGAGGGAGTGTTGAGCCTGATTTAGAAAAGGTGATGGTACTGTAAAATTAAGGCACATTTAGGGGTACAACATGAGAACTGAAGCAAAAAATGATACCTAGTGCCTGGCACTGAATTTGTGACAGTGAGGTGAGTGCTCCAGGGGTGTAGCCAGAACTGCAGACTTCTGATAAATAGAAGAAAAAAGATAAACTTTGTTATTGTAAAGTATGGGCATGTTGAGTCAGGTCTTCCTCATGCTCACTGGGATGTCTTCATAGCTTGATCTGAACTGCTTCTGTCTTGACTGGCTCACTGAGTCTTTCTGGGGTGGTTTTAACTTTTTTCCTATGATAGTACTGGGAATGCATTAGGAGAAGGCTGCTGACTTGTGGGGTGATGTTCCCCAGCTGCTCTCCTGCACTGGCTGTGGCTGAGGAAAACCCAGGCTGACCTGTGGAGATAACAGCAGCTTAATTTTGTCACCCTTGTCAAAGCAGTTTGAATGGAGTCTATTCAGAGCAGGTGACTGCCTGCCCTGCCCTCTTGTGCAGACAGCCTGTGGGAGCTTCAGCCTGCTGCCAGCACTGCCAGGGCACAGCAGCCCACCCTCCACCTTGCTCCAGCTTGGCTGAGAAAAGCATGCAGACAGCCCAGAAAACCCAGCAGAGGGAGATCTCTGTACTGGGCAGTGCCCAGAGGGAAGGGGATGTGCAGTGCTCAACTCTCCGGAACCACCCCAGACTAACTTTTAATGGAAATGTCCTGTGATTCCAAACTGGGTGACTGTGCCTTACGGGTCCCTCTGCTGGCTCTGGGAATCGACTGATGATTTTCAGCTCAAGTTCCAGTTTCTGTGTGTGTGTTGCCATCGTTGGTGCTGCAGGCAGGGTGAGAACAAAGCCCACATCTCCTCTCCAGGTTTGGGTCCCTGGCAGTGCTGCAGAGCCTTTTTGGACAGGGGATGAAACAGCAGGTCTGAGCTGGTCAGTGGTGAAGTGATGGAGGGAATAAGTGAAACACATGAGGCTTTATTTAAATATTTCTGTGTGTTAGGGAGAGGCAGATAGAGTTTTCTCAAAGCAGCCCAAATTAATTTCTCTGCTGTCTCAAAGAAAAAAGTGAAATGCATTGGAATTATTTTTATGATACTTTAAGCCAAAATATGCATCCATGTGAATGCACAGACAATGAGTGTGACAAAGAAATGGAAATATTCTCTTTGGGCTAATTACATTCTGAAGATTAAAAAAGGCAGTACACATTCTGTAGTGTTTCTGGTAGGTTTTAGGTAAAAGTTTTAGTTGGTTGTGTTTGGTTTTGTTGGTTATTTTGTTGGTTTTTTTTTTACTTCTGTTTTTATAGTGATGATTATTGACTTTACATCTGAGCTCAGGAGCTGTAATGCTGCTGAAATTTTTACTTTTGCCAGTTTATATTCAAAGCTGGTGGCATAAATTCTGGAATCTTCAGCTTATGGAGTTGTGTTTACTCTTCTCACCATCAACCTGGATTGCATTTGTCTTTTCTACAGCTGAACAAACAGAAGGCCATATCCATCACAAATGCAGTCTTGAACTGAGTTAGCTCATATAAACTAGATCAGAAACACTGCTGAATTAACATTGGTTTGTACTTCTGGAACCATAAGTCATATCTGATTTTCTGCTTACCATCTAGGTGAGTTTATTTGTTACCTACATTTAGCTGAAATGAGAATGGACTTAACAAAACTACACTCTAAAGAAGAAAATTCTGCCAGAAAAAGCAGTGGTGTTTGTCGGGGTTTTCTTTTTGGTTTTGTTTTTCTTTTGCCTTTTAAAACTTTCTCTAGAAATGGGGTGAAGAAATTCTGTCAGATACATCTTCAAATTATGGAACTGGGAAAAATCCAGTACACGATCTTGCTGCCTTTGCCTTAGAAAACCCTTTGCGAGTCTATTGCACTTTTCATTTTTATCAGTAAAACCACCAGCTGAGCTGATTCATACAGACTGCTGAAAATACATTTCAGTTGCCAAATTCTGATTAAAACCCACTCATGCCGGAGAGCCTGAGATTTTCAGGTTATCAGATATCCTTGTGCTTTTCATTTCGCTAAAGCAGATTTTTCTATCAAGCCTTTGCTTTCCATCTCATTTAAAGGAAATTATGTAGAAGCAAAGAAAAAAAATAGAAAGAAAAAAAAAATCTGTGACTTTGAGCAAAGTAGGTTTTAGGGATGTAATGACAGGTCATGTTTTACATGTGCTGTTTATCTAATAGAAGAAACATGAACTTGTGTTTAAATTAAAAAAAAATATTTTTTTTTCTAAGCAACCTTTAGTTTTATTTATAATTCTTGAAGAACTTAATTTTGCTACTTAATGTAGTGCATTAAATATTTTCTATTATTTGTATCACATTGCCATAAATAGTCTGGCTATGTGAGAAATGAATTTTTATCAAGATGTTTATTACAAATCAACAGAACTGATAGTTACCATTAATGTTGTTTGTTTTCCTGTTCTTCTCAGTCTAGATTGTCAGGATATTTTAGTGGCTGAGGTTGTTTAAAATCTCTTAGACATCATAAAAGGATTCTACAATTATCTAGGGCGACACCATTTCCCTACAGTACATTACAGTGCAAATAACACACACCAAAAACCCAGTTATTTTGTGTGCATACACTCAAATTTTGTTTTTCTAAATATGTGGCTCACAAGATACTGATTTACAGGATCTATAGTAAAAATAAGAGTTCTAAGAAAACATTATTTCAATATGATGTTTGTTCTATATTCTCTTCATTAAGCATTTCTTAACTTCTTAAAAATACCATGTAAAGGGAGAGGCTATTGAAGAAGCTGTTGCCATTATTAAGGTCAGGTAAATAATATTAGTTCTAGCAACAATTCTAGATGTTTAGTATTATTCCATATATTTAAAATATGATGATGATGATGATGATGATGATGCAAACATCTATATATTTGGTATTTTCAAGCTTCTGGTAAAGAATAAATAGCTGGTTTCATTGTGTTTTGCCTGTAGTTTGAACCTCTAATTGAGATCTGAACCTGAATTTAAATGTTATGTAGGCTTCAGATGCTGTGGCAGGCAAAAATGCATTCATCTCTCTCTTCGTATTATAAAAAAGATCAAAAACTCATATACTTCCTGAGTCACACTCAAGGTTTGGCTTTTTTCTTTTTTGCTATTACAACCATAAACACCTTGTGAGGGGTTTCTTGCTGTAGCTCTTGCAATATACTCCATAGAGATATGCTCTACGATGGATTTTGAGAAATTTCCTTTTTTTCACACTTCCTAACTTCCCTTGACTTCTGAAAGATTACAAAAGCCATTTTTTCTGTGTATAGCTGCTTTGAATTTCATTTCTACTTAGAAGAGCAGAGAGATGCTCTGCCAGCAGCAGTTAGCTGATAAACCGCACGGCTTTCCCAGCACTGAAGGTCAGAGGGCACATGCACAGCTATTTATTTGCTTTTAAAACAGAAGGAATATGATTTATGCAGGATATTAGCTAATGTCATAGTGTTGAGCTTTGCAGGTGCAGCCATGGGAGCCTGACCCCTGCTAATCCCCCCGGGAGCAGCAGCTTTGTTCTTGCCCTGCTGCTTCGTGACCTGCTCTGCACCCTGGACTGAGGGGTGCTGCTGCCTTTCCCCTGGGCACTCTTCCAGGGTTTGCATTAGATTCCAATGAAGGCAAGTTAGAGACATTTGAGCAGTATATTTGGATAAAATTACTGATATTTGGAGTTGCTTTGAGGCCTGTTGTGTGTGCCTGCTTGAGTTTGATGCTGGTTTTGCTTAGTTTTGTGTTCAACTTTTGCTGTAAGTGCTTCCAAGCCTCCCACACGTTTGCTGACACAAAGTGAGTTCTGCAGCTAAAACCAAAGTAAGTGAACAGGTCTTCATCCCAGTGGGCCAGGCTTGATCCACACACAGAGTCTTCAGGGAAAGGACACCAAGGTGATGTTTCCAAGATTTGCCTTTAATTGTTAAAAAGGCCATAATAATGCATCTGCATGCTCGTTTGGTTCGGGTTTTTTTGATCATAGATTAATTGTGGTTGGAAGAAATCTTTATGATCATCAAGCCCAACTGTCAAGGGGAATAAATGGATGATCTGCCCAGTGATGAGAAGCAAAGTGGCACGCTGACATTAGGCCTTGTTACCCTGTTTAAGTGCAGAAAACAGAAATGTTTTCTAATAGATCACAAACAGCAATCTTATTGCTTCCCTTTCTTTCCCTAGATTTTTTTCTTATGTTACTCTTTGGCCTATTTTGAAGAGGTGAGCCTTTGTGTGCTAGCAGTATGTGAGCTCCAGCTGAGATGAAACTCCAGAACAACCTTCAGGAATTACAACAAAGTCAATAATTCTTTTGTTTAATACTGTTTGATAGGTTCCAAACATAGATATAGGTTGTAATTGTAACTTAAAAAAAAAAAAAAGGAAAACTAAATGCCATTCAGAATGATAGTAAGAACAAAACCTGGAATTGATGAAGTGCATAAATATGACAGATGATTGTACTTGAAGAAAAAATAATTAGTAATTGTTCACATAAGAATTTGGCTGTGAGGTTATTAACTGTAAAGATGTGGACATAATTGCTTCATTTTGAACTATTTTCTCACAAGCAATTAGGAGATTGTGTCGATTCAAGAACAAATGGCAATGGAACTTTTGCTTTTGGGGTGAGGAAAAGGAGGGAAGGCTAATTACTGATCAATTTACCATTTCCACACGGGCAACAACAAAACAAAAACAATCAAAACAAAGACTTCCCTACCTCACATTAAAAAAACCAACCAAATGATATCAGAATCCTGGAGCTCTCCCTTCCCAGAGCATGACAGAGAACACAGAGCGCTCCGTTCAGCGCAGTGGCGGGAAGCGGCCCCTAGAGGGAGCCCGAGCGCTGCCGCTCCCGGCGCTGCCCGCTCCTTCCGCGGGGCCTGGAGACCGCGGCTGGCACAGCCCGAGCCGTCTGCTGGCACGGGGCTGCTGGCCAGAAAGTGTGGAGATGGAGAGAGGGGATTCTGCCCCTCTGCTCTGCTCTGCTCTGACCTCAGCTGAAGTATTGCAGCCAGTTCTGGAGCCCTCAGCACAGGAGAGACATGGAGCTGCTGGAGCAGGGCCAGAGGAGACACAGAGATGCTCAGAGGCTG
>JANHGL010025634.1:0-21842 GCA_024611195.1 Ceyx melanurus
AACCCCCCCGACCCCATCGCCTGCGCTGGGGTGGGTGTCTGAGAGGGCACCCAAACCCGCGGAGAACACCCTAAATCCTCTGGGGCCTCCCCAAACCACCGAAGGACACCCCAAATTGCCAGATGGTGACCCATCCCCCCAGACTTCCCCGAATCGCCCCAAGCCCTCGGATGGCACAGTAAGAAGGGAGAGCAGCATCTTCTCGCCCCATCTACCCAACCTAAAGATCATTTTTGTCTCCCCCCGCGTCCCCAGGGATCTCCCGGCAGCGGTTCTCGGGCCAGCCCCGGCACTCACCCTCTCGCTGACATATTTACAGGGCCATCTCCAAGCACCTTCCCCTGCCAAGGGGGTCAGGACGGATTTATAGCCCTCGTCTTACTGCAGGGGAACTGAAGCCCAGAGAGGTTTAAGTGATTTAGTCAGGGGTCACATTATTGTGGGTTGCCTCCCACCCAGCCCCTCGTGGGACCCCTCAGAGCCTCACCCCCACCGGGCCTCCCCACGCCGTGTCCGTGGAGTGGATAAGGATGACTCACCAAAGCCAGAAAAAAAAATAAAAGAGGAAAGAAAAAGGCTTTGCAGGAAGAACAAATCCTTTTTACTTCTGCGAAGCACCTGTAGGATTAAGACAATACTGGTTATGTAAGGGGCGGAGAGTGGGGTGGGTTTAGATTCCTGTTATTATTTATTTATTATGTTTCTTTGCCATCCTCTCACCCTGCAAGGTTTAACCTGGGAAGATTTGGGGAGAAGCTGGTCTGGGGGCACTCAGAGCAGAAAGGAGGGAGGCTGATTGTAGGGCTGTTTGCTCAGTGATGCGCCCTTTGCTTTTTCTTCCCCCAGAGCACAAAAGTGCAGTGTCTTCCTAAACCTTTTTTTGAGTGTTTTTTGTGTGCTTCAGCAGTGTGAAACGTGGGGCAAGGGGGATTTGCAAAAGCACTGGCTAGGAGGCACAACTGGGGCATGGACTCTTGACTTCTCTCCTTGGTTTCACCATCCCTGGTTTTATGATGATTTTTGGGTGAATGCCCACCCCCTTGCTTCTGCCTGGTGATGTTTTCCCTTCCTGGGGGTGTTTTGTGGGTGAATTAATGCTCACCATGTGCCTGCTCAGCACAGGTTACCCTGAGCAGGCCACGTTCCCCACCTCCTGCAACAGCTGTCGGTGTGTTTCCACTCACCTCCGCCCCTTCCCTAGGCTCTCCTCCAAAAAGCTTCTCTCCCATTCATATACATTTTTAAAGAAAGCACACAATCAATAGTCTCTTAGGCTGGAATTTCATTAAGGGTTTCATTGCACTCGCTATCGATCGCCGGCAGCGCTGGGAGCCGTGCACTGTGGGTCCAGCAGGCGCAGCCAGTGCCCTGCTTGGGACCATCCGGAGCATCCTCTGCAGCGATGGAACGGAAAACCCTGGGTTTCACTCCAGCATCAGCAGCCAGGCAGAGGATCCAGGGCTGCTCTTTGCCCATCCTAGATTTCACTTGGTACAAGCAGCAGGAAGACTAGCATCCCACCTTTTACTAAACTCCCACATTTTATCAAACAGCATTCAAGAGCAAAACATGCTGGAAGCCAGGGAAGGGCTGGGATGCTGGGATTTCTTCCATGAACCAGGAAAACCACTTTGATGGGAAAGGCTTTGCTACATCCCAGGCTCTCTTCTGCCTTCCCTCTCTCAGTTGCTGCTTGTTTGTGGATGTGTAAAAGAAGGATGGAAAGCCTGGCCTCGCTCATGGTGAAGCACCAGGTAACCTTGCCTGGCTGCAATTAGAAACGAACCCAGGGTCCAAGGGTGGAAGGGCACAGTTTGCACCATTGCTGGTAAGGCACTTGAAAAATCCCAACCTTCAAAAAGATTTGAGGGCTAATTTTAGGTCTGAGCCTTGACCAGAATTTCAGTAATTGCCAGGGTGAAAGCTGAATTTCTCCCACGACTTTTCTCAGCAATCCCTGAGGAACTGTGTTCTGCTGTGCAAAGAGCATCCCTGGTCCAGCTTCCCAAATTGTCTTTTTAAGGCTTTATTTTTAACCTGAAGCCACAGGCCGCTTTCAATGGCATGTAAATTCTTCACAAGTCCCTTTCCACAGGCAGTGGGAGCTCCTGCAGATGAGGAAGGGCTTTGGCTCAAATCCTTGGCCTCAGTTCCTGGCCCTGCTCATCCCTGCCCCACTGACACGGATGGGGAGCAGAATGGCACTGCACCCCCTGGCACCATGGTCCCCATTCATCACTATACCCTCTTCCCAGGAGCCTCAACACAGGCACAGCAGAACAGATTGCTCATAGAAACCCGGCCTTTCTGCTCTGCTAAATGATTTCAAACTGGTGGTGAATAAACCCAATATCTGCTTGCTTCTGCCAATTCTCATTACGCCGGGACTCCCTCAGAGCTATTAGCTGCCTTAAAAAAAAAAAAAATAAAAAAAAAATAAAAATCGCTGGAAGGAGTGAAGAGAGTGGTGCAGCCAGCACTGGGGAAGCTGCTGGCAGCCTCCCGCCCGGCTGGAGCGTGACGTGCCCTTGAAATCGTGTGCCCGGAGGCAGCCGGCAGGCAAACCGTGCCAGCTCGGGCAGCCTGCCCCCTGCCACCCGCACCTCCCACCAAAGCTTGTTATTTTTAATTTCCTTGCCTCCATCCTCACCCCATCCCAGGGCAGGCTGGGGTGGGGGGTTATCTGGGGAGTGGGGCTGTAAATGCACTTGCCTGTTTTCTTGCAAAACCCCGACACTGTGGGTTCGCAAAGCCATGGTACCACGGTGGGGAGAGAGGAGCATGTTAGGGGGAAGAAAGCAGGGGCTGGGGGGGAAGGAATGGGGGTGAAGTGTTTTGTTCATCTTCCCAGGAAAAGCCTGGGAAGGAAGGTGGGAGAACTCCGTTGCTGGGGCAGCCCAGCCATGAAACGGTTCCGTGGTGCAGGCGCAGCAAAAAGCCGGGTGCGTATGTGAGCTGTCAGCCAGGCAGACAGGCCCTGGGCATCTCCCGGGTTGTCACAGCTGCAAATTGTCCAGGAACAGCCTCTAATGAGATGTAAGGGAATGATTTACTGAAGGAAGATGTCACAGGGATGAAAGGGGAAAAGAGAAGAAACCAGGAGAAAGAGCGGTCTGGGTTTGTATTTATCTTTGCAGGAGAAATTGCTTTAAAATGTCCTTTGGCATTTTAGAGAAGGCAAACAGCCAGTGACAGCCAGGCTGCGGGGCTGGAGGAGCCTTCTCCTGGGGATCATGCTGATGTGAAGACCTTGACATGCAAATTCCCTTCTACTCCTCAGCTCCCAGCTCAGGACTTACCTGCAAGAGGGAGGAAAACCCTTTCTGTTTGGCACAGAGACTGTGCCTGAAGTTTCCTCTGCAGCATGAGCTTTTCCCTCCCCCTGTACAGCTCTGGTTGAGCGATGCTCTCCCAGGATGATCCTCAAAGATGGACAAACCCAAAGACCAGCACAAAGCTAGACCAGCTGAAATCCCCCCGAGAAGGATATGCAAACAGGAGGATATACAAGCAGGATGATATTCAAACAGGGCCAACCATCTCCTCCTAGGATGAGCGATGGAGCTTGGCTGGAAATGGAGAACATCAGCTGAGCAGAGAAGCTGTGCTGGAGGGCAGCTTGCAGTGTGTTGATTTATCCTGTGTCCTTCTCATGTGTGCACAGCCTGTCCCCCACTGTGTTCCAGCTCTTCTGCACTTCAAACATCTGTTCAGGATCACATCTAGCAGCCTCTTTGTGTTGGACCCAGCTGGGAAGGGAGTAATAGTTGGGGTTGATGAGCGGTGAAGGAGTGCAATCTCCTGAAAACACCATCAGGCAGAGAGAGGCTTTGGGGCTCAACTCTTCTGTTTCCCTGGCAGTGTTGAGAGTGGTATTAGAAGCAAAAAGGTTATGCAGCCCGGTGTCAGTGGACATAATATGTAGGTTCAAGATTTCCCATCATAAAGTGTTTCATTCTGCCTGATCTTGATGCCTCCACTGCATCCCGCTGGGATGGAGCTCACTGGGCCCCTCCAAACACCCTGGCCCCACACCAGCAGGATGTTGTTTGTGGTCTCTCAGTGTCTCCAGAGAGCACGTTTTGAGGAGAGATGGTCACATTCAGAAACACATCTTCTCTGAGGCCATGTGAGGTAGTCAGGCCTCTGCAGGGTAAGCCACAGAAGCCCAGCGCCGGCGCTGCCGCTGCTCTTCTTCCTCCTGCAGATGCAAATGAAAAGCAATGTTTTTTCTGGGCTAAAACTTCCCCTCTGTGCCCAACAGCAGGTGGAGAGCTTGCCAAGCGTGCAAGTGTTTGCAAGCAGACACAGAGCCCTGGCCTGGGACCAGCACCCAGTGCCTGCCTCTGGGTCAACACGAGTGTGTCCACACCTGGGGCTGGAGAGCTGAAACTCTAGCAGAAAGCCCCACAAAACCCCACAGTGGTTTCTCCTGCCTCCTCCCTCCCAAGGGCTCTGCTCCTTTGCTGCTCCCCAGAGCCCTGCTGGGGGGACCAGGCCTGTGGCACCTTGTCTTCTAAACTGCTGCCCATTTCTGCTGGGACTGTTAGCTACTCATATTGTCTCTGAAAATACCCCCTATCTCCTTGCTGTTCTGCTCTGCTGAGGCTGTGCTTCAAAAATTGTGTCAGAGGCTTTGTTTTGCCTACACAGAGTACTGTGTAGGAACCAGCCATGGGAGGAGAACGGCTTCAAAAAGCCTTCTCATCCATCCTCTGTGGTTCTGCCGTCCTGGCCAGGGGGTTTTCCAGAAGTCAAGCTCTCCTCGCTGCAGAAACCTCCAGTCACCTCCTGCAGCTGCATCTATTCTTGCTTGGGGGTGGGCTTGGGATCCCCACTTTGCTGGTCCTGACAAAGCTGTTCACCCTGAGGATCATAGGACCAGGGTCTTTCCCAGGTCAGATCCTTCCCCTCTTGTTCTCCTTGGACATCACAGAGCCATTGCCTCCCTCAACACTGCTGCTCCTGGCTCCCATTTATCCTGAAGGTTCCTCTGCTCTGCACCCACAGCCTCCAGCCGGTGGGAGCCAAACCCCTGGAGATTTCAGGCACTCCAGAAAGAGCTTTTGCCTTTCTCTCTTGCAAACCGCCTGCAAAGGCAGCTCCTTGTGACTGGCAATGGAAGGGAAACTGCACTGCTCCTGCCAGAGAAAGGCTGGTCTTTGTAGTGTGGGATACTTTCCCCAGAATTCCACACTCTGCTGGTCCAGGAGTTCTTCTGTTGCAGTTTCACAGGGTTCTGCCTTTTTCTACAAGCTGGAGAATGTCCTTCTGCCAACCTTGGCTTTCAACCAGTCCCACGTTGCCGGGTCATGCTGGCCCTGGTGTTTCCGCAGTGCAAAGCCCTCCCTGCAGCAGCTCTGCACACTCACACGTGTGTTAAAGGGGAAAAAAAAAAAAAAAGAAAAAAAGCATTAAATATTAAAGGCAAAACCATCTTTGCTTGGACTCAAGAACAGCTCTTTAAAATGTTTAACAGCTCTCTAATCCCAACTCACCCTTAGCTTTGAAAGCTTCTTCCATCTTTTTACCAGCTCGCCAGGAGGCAGTGCAAGGTATGCACGAGCAGCGAGGTCGGTGTGCCAAGTTCCTCCTAAACCCTGCCAGCCGGCAGGGACTCCAGTGTGTGGAGGAGAACTGGGAAAAATCCCTGGAACATCCCAGTTCCAGTTCGGGTCACTGGAAGGTGGTGGGTGAGGGCAGCCCCTCCCTGGGGACAGGCTGTGTCACCCTGGCAGAGTGACACTGTACTGGGACAGAGAGGGTCCAACCCTGCCCCCACATACTGACTGCTGTGCAGCCCTGGCAGCATCTGCTTATGGGGCTGGTGTTCGGGTCCCCTCCATCAGTGGGGACCCTGAGGGGCTGGTGCAGCCTAAGCTGCTGTGCTGGGATGGTGAGGCCTTGCACAATCCTGCACCAACTGCCACCCCCACCCTCAGCACCTCCCAGACAGGTGGATGCTTGATGGACATGGGCTGCAGAGGGGACACTGTAGAGCAGTATGTTTGGAGCCCTTTCCCAGCTGCTGAGGGGTGTCCCTGGGGAAGGGTGAAGCCTTCTGGGGCCATCAGTAGGACCACTCAATGTAGGTCCAGCCCAGAGCTCCCCTCTGTGATAAACCTCTTCCCCAGGTCTCTAAAACAGCCAAGAGGCTATTTAAAAAAAAAAAAAAAAAAGGCATGCACTATAGACCCCTTTCTTTACCCCAGGGTGGGAAAGGCGGGGGGGGGGGGGAAGGGGAGGGGAACGGGATGACAACAGGGTACAGATCCAATGATCATGGGGTGTCTGGGACCTGCAGGGCCTCCTCCTGAACATCACCTTGCAGCATCGGCCCTCAGTGAGGCAGCAACACAGTCTCAGCCTGGACCCGTGTGGTGAGATGGGGTTTCCATAGCGACGGGCACTGAAAGGCCTCAGATCCTGGATGTTCAGGGCAACGAATTCGAGTGGGGGCTGGTGTGCTGAGAGGGTACCCCACGCTGCAGACTGTTTGCTGCTGGGGGCAGGGGGGCATCCCCCCAGCTGACTCAGGGCTCCTGTTATCCATGGGATGGCTCCACATCTCCTGGAATTACACTTCATGTCACCTCCCTCCAGGCTTTGTGCAGGATGACTGGGGAGGACCTGGCCTCATGGTGGGGGGTCACAGCAGTGTGCTCAGCCCCTACAGGGACCCCTGGTGCTTCCAGCCCAGCTGAGCCTCCCTAGGGGATTAGAGGAGCATGGCCAAGCCCCAGCAGGGTGTGTGGGTTCCCCTCTGCTCCCTCCCCATCTATTTTTGGCAGACCACATGCCAGTACCCCCCCGCTGCTGCTGGTGGGGATGGTTATTCTGGGCAAGAGGAGACGTCAGAGGAGGTTGTGCCAGGGCTGCGGTGCTGCCTTCAGCCCCAGCCCTGCTCCCCTGTGGGAGAGGAAGCCATTTGGTGTCACAGTGCTCAGCAACCAGTGGCAGCATCTGTGCAATGAGGGTAAAGCACCAGTGCAGGGGACAAAACAACTATGCAAGAGGGACAAAGCAGCATGTGGTGGTGATGAGGCACCAATACCAAGGGGAAAACACTGTGTCATGGGGACGAAGCCTCCTGCAATGGTGATGAAGCTCCAGGTAATGGGGACAAAATCCCCCACGACTGGGGCAAAGCTCCATCAATGGGCCGGGACACAGGGCATGGGCTCAGTGTAGACACCCTTGGCTAGTGGCCCTGCACATCTCCCTGCAGCCACGAGCAGATGAAAAGACAGGGGCAAAACAAGTTAGAAAAAAGGAAAGGGGTGTTATCTCTGCCAGCTTGGGTGAAAACTGCCTCCCATTTGACACCCACACCGTGCCCACAGCTGAACCACAATCACACTGTGCCCAAGCCACCCACACACCCAGCAAGTTGGTGCACCCCTCAGGCACCCATAGCTCTGCTTGGCACCAGCACCTGCCCTGGGCTGGAAATGTCTCCTGTGACCAGGCAAATCTTACCTGCAAAGCCAGATAAGGAAAAGCGGTGACCTTTGGGTCACTAAATCATGCCAAAAGATGTCAGGAGCTCCAAGTTGCCTGCTGGCAGCAGGGCCTTGCCACGGGCTGTTCCCAGCAGAGCTGACCCAAGAGTTTTGTCTTCCAGTAGATATAGCCACTGGGGATAGAGAAATCATCCACCCTGACACACAACAGGGTCACAAGCTGGCGTTTTTCCAGTTAAAAGGCCCCACACAGCTGAGCTTTCCCACCCAGTGCTAATGGCTGGGCTGGGCTGAACTGGGCGGAGACCACTCATGAAGCAAGGAGCTGCCAGCTGTGCTGATTGGGAACAGCTCCCAGTGTGACTCGGTGATCAATGTCTGGGCATCGTTCAGGGGAACACCACCGTTTTCCTTCCTTTTTTTCTTTAATTTTTTTGTTTGTTTGTGGGTTGGGGTTTTTTGTTTTGATTGGGTTTTTTTTTTGTACTCCATTGAAATACCAGAGCCTGGGGAGACCCTCACACCAGCATGTTGCAGGGTTGTCAGCTCATGGCCATCTGTGCTACCCTGGTTAATATTAAAAATAAAACCCAATATAATTAAGCAATAAAATAATATCCAGATTGCTTGGTAGGTGCAGCCTTTCCATGCCAATGCCATCTTTGAAACTGTCGTGCTGCCAAAGCAATACCTGGAGGTGGACACTGCCTGGCCCTCCCCCCCATCCCAAGGCATTCCCAGAGATGCAGCCAAGCAGGGAAGAGCCTTGCAAGCCCCTGTGGGGTGCAGACATAACAGTGGAGTAGTGGGATCCCTAAATGTTCTCGTACCAACCCCTAGCATCCGCCACTGAAGACAGGGTTGGAAAATGAAAAGCTGGGGTTTGGTTAAGACCCTGGCCCAGGGTGTGGAGGAGCAAGGGATGCTCTGGGGTGCCCAGGGTCCCTTCAGCATCCCCATCCCCAGCGTTCTCTCAGTGCATTTTCACCTTATGCACCTTGTTTACATTTTCCTGTCTTAAGAAGAACAGACTTTTGGGGCGAGGAAGGGGGGAGTGAGGTAAATATTTTTCTGCTTCCTCTCAGAGCTGGAAAAGCCTGCGAGGCCCATCTCCAGGGAGACTCTGTAAATAAGGCGAAGGGGGAGGACGGGGAGGGCTGCTCCATATGCTCCACCAGCTTTCGGCCCCGGCTTGCCATCAGATGTCTAACACAACAGGAAGCAATAAAAACAGTTATTACCAGCCAGCACCTTCCAGTGCGGCCCCGCAGAGGAGCCTGCTTTTGCTCTTGCCCTTCTCGCCCAAAACTCGGCTTCATTAACAGGGCACCCCTTTTAACAGGGTTATCGGGGCTCCCGGGCAGAGCTGCCCAGCTCTGCTGCATCAGGGCACGGTGCCACCCTGCCGCTGTGATTCCGGCACCGAGATAACCCCGCTGCCATTCCCACATCCCCCCCCACCCGGTCCCTCCGCCGGCTGCTGTCACCTGGTCCATCTGGAGACGGCCGCAGGGGAAGAGCACCGTGGCCAATGCCCCTTGGCCAAGGGAGGTCCCAGCGTTCAAACCCTGCTGTCGTTTTGTGTTTTTTTTCCAAAAAGCCATCTAAAACCTGCAGCCTCCTCTGCTCCATCCATTAAGGAACGAAATGAGAGGGGTGATGGCTCAGAGGTGGCAAAGCCTGATGCTGACCACGCGCCCGTGGACGGTAATTCCTGCCCCGTGGCCGTACCTCCCGGCTGAGCCAGAGCGTGTCCTCCAGACAGATGTTCAGCCTTGATTTAAAGGCATCAAGCGGTGGAGATCCACCACCATTTCCCCGCCTGCTCACAGAGGATAATTAGAGCCACTCTTCCAAATACAAATACAAATCGATCCTTCTGGCCAGGCTAGTCAGGCTCCTGCCTCCAGATATCCAAACCACTACTCTCCCATCTCTTATTTTTTTTCCCCCCATATGGGCTGTGTCCGGGCACTGACCCATCGCAACATCCCCTGCGAAGTCCCGGGCCCGTGACCTGTTTATCTGCTGACTTCACTGGGTACACCCTGAACTGAAAACCTGCAGCAGCGGGCGGGTTTCTCCTGGCGCTGGCTCTGCCAGTGTTTGTGTTTGGGAAGCTCTTTCCTGCTGGCGGGGAAGTCTCGCTCGCATCCTGCACGCCAGGCGCTGGCTCCGCTTCGTTCGGCTCCGCTCAAACCCGATCGATCTCGCTGTTCCATTTGCAGAGCGGGTGAGAAACACGTTGGCTGCCTGAGTATTACCGGCTCCGGAGACCCGCTGCCCGCAGGAACCGGACCGGAGGGACGAGGCGCCCGGCTGGAGACATTTAGGAAAAAAAAATAAATCATATTGTTGTTATTTTATTTTAATAACACTGAGATAATTGCTGCCGCAGCTTGCCCTGCAAACACCCTCGCTCCGCTCCTCCTGCCCACGGACACGCACCGACCGGGCTGCTGGAGCATTCGGCTGCAGGGCTGGAGCTGGATCGGGCCCCTGGGGGGGCAGGTCGGGGGTGCGCTGCAGCCGAAGATCAAGACAGATTGGCCGCATCCTGGCAGTGATTTTTCCCGTCTCCTCTGCCCACGGCAAAACCTGAACTTGTGACCCAGATGTGAGCAGCCTGTTATCTCATTAACCATCCGGGCTGCCCCAGGAGCCTTTTCAGCCTTTTCTTACCATATAAACCTCCGCCCCACCCCTGAAATTCAGCCTGGGATGGAAGATTTGCAGGTTAAATGGATATAAAAAGCACAGGTTTTCCCATAATTATTTTCCTAAATATGTCGATACTAATTAAAATTGTTTCCCATAATCAAATTTAAAACAGCGAGCTGAGAGTAAGGGGGATCTCTGAAATCCTTTTCTTTCGAGTCACTTGGGCATAAAAAGGGCTTTCAAATCAAATTAGCAAAAAATCCCCTCCCATCTCCCCTCCCCTTTTGAAAAAAAAGGCAGAGACGCAGCAAGTGCCGGGCTGCGGGGCCCTTTGGGGATGTCTTCCAAACACAGCTAAAAATGGGCCTCAGGGGGTGCTGGGACTAAGGGTGGGTGCAGGGGTGTGGGGCTACTGGGAAGGGGTGGGGGGGGAGTCTATAGGGTGCCATTTTCCCTGCCTACAGCCAAATCCAGGCGGGGTGAGATTTGCTCCTTTAACTGAAGCGCTGTTTCGGTCTCTGCAGGGGAGGAGGATTTTAGGCTGTGCTGGGTCCTGCCCCTTCCCTGGCCTTGCCAAGCTTGGCCGGAGGATGTCAAGAGGTATCTGGGGGATGGGGGAGACATGTCAGCGTGACCAGCCACCCAAGCACACCCCGCCATGTGCAGGATGTCTTCCCAGGTACCGAAATCGCTGAGGTTCGTTTCGTGCTACGCAGGAGCATCTCACCGGCTGTTCCAGTGTACGCTGCTCTGCCTGGACGGACAAGGCTTTCCCCGGAGCCCTGCGACTCCCCCGGGGAGCCCTGCAACGCCCCCAGCTCTGCCCGAGCCCTTCGCCAGCAGCACGTCTCTAGAAAGCAGCTCCAGAAGCTCGGCTGAGGTGCTGGGCAGCCGCAGCCCGGCAGTGACCGGAGAGTCCTCCCCGGTTTGGACTTCCCCTGCCTCCGGTCAGAAGTTTTTGGCAGCCAAAGCGAGACTCGGGACTTGTTCGCTGTCCAGGACACCCAGACGTCCCTTAGCTGCTGTAGGATGGCCGGGGCTGAGAGGAGCAGGCGATGGTGTACCCCGAGCGCTGCCGGTGCTCGCCACAGTGCCCCGGCTGTGTGCAGCACCGGGGAAGGCAGGAGATGCAGGAGATTCCTTGTGCTACACAGTAGCAGGAAAAGTTGCTGGAAGCTGCAGACCAACGTGATTAGAAGAGCAAACAACACCTTGCACCTAACCCCTGCCCTCCCCAGGAAGGATCTGGGGACAAATTAGTGAATTTGTCCTTTTTATTTTTCATGGAAGGAGATGATGGCTCTGCTTGAGGGGTGGAACCCAGCCAGGGGACCAGTGAAACCTGGGACTCCCTACAAGCTGCAAAACCTCTGGCAGAGCCCTGTGCCTTAGCCTGTTGCAGTAGGGGGGCAGAGCTCTGGGCTCTCCCCAAACCCCCCTCACACCTGCTGGGCTCAGCAAAATGAAGCTGTGGCCAAAACCCAAGGTCAGAGCCTGCACAGCAGCCAGGCCTCACCAGGCTGGGGCTGCTGGGGTCCCCTGGGGCTGGAAAAGCCAAAAAGAAAGGAGGAGGATGAAGTGGGGGTGTGGGGGGGTGTGTGTCATGACCAGTTCCCTTAAAATTAGCCAGGCAAATTTACACCATTCACCCTGAGAGCCTTTACCAACAGCCACATGGGGATATAAAGAATCACTGGGATTTTGGAGGCTGCCTTGGGCTCAAGTCCCTCAGCTCCCATGGTCCCTGCTTTGCTGGGAGCCTCTCACCTGGCCCGTGGGATGCTGGTGTTCACCGGCAGCTGGGATGCTGGCTCCAGCATCCATGGACAGAGGTCCTGCCCTTCCCGGTGCTGTGAGACATCACTGCCTTTAGCTGCTGTAATGGCTTTCTAAAATTAGCTGCACACTCTGCCCTTGGACTCGAGCAGGACATTTCTCAGTTGTTTAATATCAAAAGTCCAGAAAAAAAATAGAAGAAAGGAAGCAAAGCACAAAAGCAAGCTAGTCAATGCATGTCTAAGTTTATTTTATCACTTGTCCCACAGAACCCAACATCTATTTTAAGTCATTTATGAAGAGTACAAGTGTGAATAGCTGCAGAAGTTTTGCAATTCCAAGACACCACATACAGCTGCTAAATAAAGCAAATTTAACCTTCCCAACAAAGCCTCAACAAGCATCCCACCCTTCCCCTGGATCACGTTTCCAAGCTACTGATTTCAAACAGCAAAAAGCTCATCTCCTCCACATCTAAAGTCGATTAGTTTATGAAGAGGTCCCTGACATATGGCAGCATCACCCCTGAGCCCCTTGCTGGCATCTCGCCCCACGGGTGCCTCCCTTCCGGACAGGCTCAGTTTCCCCTGTGCTGAGGGGGACAGGTGCAGGTTGGTCCCTCGGGGTGTATCCCTCCCTTCGATTTATGAGTATTTTACATTTTGCCACAGGCCATAGCTCCTATAAATAACCCTGGGCTGCCCGTGGCAGATGTGAAGCCTATCACTGCCTGCACGCCCTGTTAGAGGCCTCGTCTTCCCAGCAGCGTGAATATGAATAGATCTGAATCTGCAATGAAATATTAATTGGAAGCAACATTGTTCTCCTGTCTTTGGAGGGGAATTTTAATTGAGGACCACGCTAACAAGCTACTATCTTCCTGCACCATGTGGTCACAGCAAGCAGAGGCAGGAGAGGGGGTGCTGGGACCTGCTTTTTTTAATCAGAGCCTCTCCTATCGCTTATTTCTCCTCAAATCAACCCCAAACCCACCACCAGCAATTGCAGCTGAGCAGATCAACTACAAGGCATGTAAAGCCCCATATGGGCAGGTACTGCCTGGGATTAGGTGAAGCTGTTGTACCCAGAAGGACAACCAAATCTTGTTAGAAACACCTCATCAAGGAGAGGGTCTGGAGCATCCCATTGAGATCAGTCCTGATCAGCAACATTTCCCTTCCTTCCCATTAACCCCTAACTAGCCAGGTTGTTTTCAAGCAGGTGGCTCTGGTTCACGAGGAGCATCTGCTGGTGCTCAGGGGGGTGATATGAGGCACTGCAGAAGGACCTGAGATGCCTTCACATGGAGCACAGGGGTAAGCTACAGCTTTATTTGACTTGAGATGCAGTGAGAAGGCAACGTGCTGAGCAGCCCCATCTTTGGGGATGGCTGAGTTTTATCTGCAGCTGCCTCACTTGGTCTGTCAGAGCCCAGCAGGACCACTGGCTTTCTGATAATTCAATAACCTGAGCAAAACAGGAGTTCTCAAATATCACAACACTTGAAAAGGCAACTTGGGAGGTTGTTTCCCACCTCCCTGCTCCATTTTCTGACTAAATATAGTCCACCCAGTGTTATGCTGGACTTAAAACAGGATGGAAGAGAGACTGCATGGGAGGGGTACCTCTTATCTAACATTTTTCATGTATTTTGGTAAAGACTGAACTCTCTGGGATGTCAGGAGGATACAGGCCTCCTCTGGGGAAGGAAGGAGGGTTGGAAACACCATGTTCTGCAAAATGTCTCTCCACTAGCTGATATTAAATTTTTTTTTTGATTTCCAAGGGTGGGAGCTGGGGAGGATCACTGCCTCCATCCTACAAAGCAGAAAGAGAAGCTCTAGCGAAGAGGCTGGCAGGGAGCACAGGGACAGATCCTTCTGTGGGATTAAAGGGGAGCCAGCACTGGCATGTCACATCCATCCCTCACTGCCACATGTCACCCACATCTCCGTTCTGATGGAACCTGTGGACATGGTCAGCATACCTGTGGAAAAGGAACAGCCTCGTTACCTCACAGCAAGAGCAAGATCTGAAGCACTTTGCTTGTGAGCACCACCTGCCATGGTTAGATCCAGGATCTGCCCAGCCATGGGCAGCAGCTCAGGGCAATGGAGCCAAGGTAGGGCCTGATCCTGGTCTCCAGGCTTGACCAGGTTTCCTCACCAGGCAAGAACTGGAGCTGGAAAACACCCAACTGAAGACAGGCAGGTGCCTTGCTCCAGGTGCTTTTCTGTCCCCCGCCCACCATCCTCATTGCATTAAAAAGGTTTAAAACCCAATTAACCATGCCCATTTGCAGGACAGATGTGCACCATGTGGTGCTCCTCCCCAAAAATCTGCTGCAAACCACTGTGATCTGTTCACCAAACCCGAGAGGATGACCCTCCTGAGCCCATCCTCACACCCACTTCTTAGCGCAGTATGCGGCGCAGTCCCTTCCCACGCTCTCACTCCAGGCCGTTTTGTAGAGCACCTGCAAAACAAGACATGCACTCAGCCTGCCCACCCTCACAGCACCCCGAGTCACCACCTGCCCCCCGTTCCTGCTGTCCCATCCCTGCATCCACTGGCAAAACCTTGGCCGTGGTGTTTTGTGCGTGCCTGTGGCTTGGGCACGTAGAGCAGAGACTGACTGTGATGCTCTGGGCATCAGAATCAGTTTAGCAACCTTGCCAAAGTAGAGGAACCCAACGTGTGTTTCCAGGGGCTGCCCTTGGGATGGAATGATCAGGATGACCTTTCCCTGCAGGTTTATTCTGCTGGGGCAGCACTGCTGCAGCCACAGGTGGTTGGGGCAAGGCTGGCGTGCTTGAGGCTGCACAGGGATGGAGATGTGGTTTTGGCACAGCCTTAGGAAGATCACTGCTCAGTTTGGCTCCTTTTTTCCCTTTGTGCCCTGAGTTTTCGTTTCAAAGCTGTGGTCCAAGGAGGTGGGGAGGTTTTGGACTTTCTGTCCCAGGCTGATGTATTTGGGCCTCTAGAGCACAAATCTGGTGAGAAGCAGCTGAGGGACCTGGGGTTTTTCAGCCTGGAGGAAAGGAGGCTCAGGGGAGACCTTCTGGCTCTCCACAGCTCCCTGACAGGAGGTTGGAGATGGGGGGATTGGGTTCTGCTCCCAAGGAACAGTTGACAGGACAAGAGGAAACAGCCTCAAGTTGCACCAGGGGAGGTTGAGGTTGGAGCTGAGGAACAATTTCTTTCCCTCCAGGGTTGTCCAGACCTGTCCCAGGATGCCCAGGGTAGGGGCGGAGTCCCTGTGACCCCCTGGAGGGGTTTCCAAGCTGTGGAGATGTGGTGCTGAGGCACATGGGTCAGTGGTGCCCTGGCAGTGCTGGGGTTGGACTGCATGAGCTGAAACGTCCCTTCCAACCAAAATGATTCCACAGCTCTATGATTCAAGGCTTGGGGAGCTGTAAGCTGTTGTTACCTTGGCACCAGGGAAATGCTCTAACTCTACAAATACCTGTCAGCATGTCTCCAAATCAGGGTTAACTGCTACCACCCCAGGCAGAAGGCAGCAGGTGGGTGAAGGCTGCACTGTCTGCTGGGACCAGCAGCTCCCACCACGGGGCTGGCAGGGCTGGGGTTGGAACAGTCCCAGTTGGACACACATTGCATGCCCAGCTCAGGCAGTGCTGGCTGCTGGATTTCAAGCCCTTTTGTGTGTAGATGAAGTAACATCATCCCAGCCATGTAATTATTCTGAATGTTACCTTTTTTTTCTTTTTTTTAAGCTAGAGCTTTAAAGTTTAATGATGTTTAAATTTTTATTTTCTTTGCTCCTTTCCTCACCAAAATAACACAAAGTCAGTTTTATTTTGAGAGGATCAGCACAGAACTATCATTCTGATTTGTCTTTCATCTGTTTCATTGTTTAATTATTGATGATTTTTTTTTCCTGAAGTGATAAGTAAACTGCCAGAAACTGTGCAAGAATATAAGGAGGAGTTTGCACTATGACTGACTGCCAGGGGATTTGGGCTGGCTCAAGTCTCTATTCCTCACCAACCTGCAGTCGGAACTGTACTTCCAAGATGTACAGTTGGGGAAATATGAAAACAAGAGGCAAATGGAGCCAGAGGACATGTAAGAAATATAGGGAGAACTGTACTTTGCACAGCATCTTGCAAAGCCACAGCTCATCAACTGTGAGGCTGTGACCACCACCGAGCTGGACCCTGAAGACATGTACCCCAAAATAGGAAGGTGGAATTGCACATGGTCTAGAAACAGCCAATGTGGGGTCACGGGGAGGGATTTTTTCCCCTAAAACTTCCTACAGTATTTAATTAATTTAATTAATTTAATTTTCACAGTATTTAATCAGATGGGTGATGCTGGACGGGTTTACTGGCAGGTAGGGGTGGTGAACCAGACCTTCAGAGGAATATGCTACCCAGGGAAGCTGTGGGGCACATAGGTACCTCTGCCAAGCTGTGCTGCCCATGGTCCAGCTGCCCCATGGCCCCAAGCTGGTTGTGCATCAGCTGTGATGCACTCGACACAGGATCTCAAAAAAGCCAACATTTTCCCTGGAAGGGCTGCTTGCTGTCATCTGATTGGAGTGCCCACCCTCCCCATGGCTCCTGCACTTACTAGGAAGACGAGGCAGTGCAGGAACAGGGTGTAGAAGAAGGCAACGGTACGAGCTGTCTTGTTGGACAGGATGAGCCGACCCTGCAGTGAGAGAAGAATGGAAAATCCCATTTTAATGTGGGTCAGTGGAAACCAGAACTCCTCCTGCAGAGGCTCAGAGAGACCCCAGCCAAGACTGAGGCCCCATTTCTGCTGGACCCTATGTAAATAAAAAGGTGAGCTGGGATGTTCTGCCATCCAGTTGTGCCCATCTCTGAGCAGCTGCCCTCCTTCAAAGTGGTTGCCACAAGTGCTGATGTTCTCAGCCCAAAACTGCCCAAACTGAGGTGAATTCAGGGCTATGAACTGTGGGTTTGTCCTCCTGAAAACTCTCTGGGCTTCATTTTGTGCTGCCTTTTTCCCACCTTTCTCCACTGGCTCTGCCTGCTCCCCTGTGCTAGCCCTGGCTCAGTGCCTGCCCGCAGCTCAGCGCCACCCCAGAGAGAAACCCCGGCAGTAATTAAGTCTCACACATTTTTAATTCATGAGCTTGAAGAACTTGTGATTTCCAGCGTCCCTTCACCAACCTCCTCGGCAGCGTGGCCAAGCGACCTCTGCACCAGTGCTCCCGAAGCCTGGCTCTGGTGCAGAGCTCTGCCTGGGCACCAACTCTTCTCTGGGACCCTGGGACTCACTCAGAGGATTTCTCAGCCAGCCTCACAGCACTGCTGCAGCCTCCCAAGCACCTCGGCACATTTTTGGGGGTGATCACTCTGCACCCTGGGATTTGGATTCTCCTCCAGCTCCTGGCATCCCTCCCTGTGAACGTCCAGCCAGCTCAGCCTAAAGTAACCATGGTCCTGTGCCTGTAGCTTTGGGCCCTCTGGCAGCAAAAAGCTGTATGGGGTGGTGAACCAGACCTGCAGAGATGGGGATTGGAGGGTTGGTTCAGTGCAGAGCAGTAGTGAGGCTCTGCCTACACTGAGAGCTGGGTTGCCAGCTCAGCACTGTGAAAAACCCAAGTTCTCCAGGATGCCAGTTGCTGCTGGGCTGTGTACAGACTGTTGGGTTAGCCACGTTCCAGGCCTCCAGCTGCTCTCTCCATTAACAGCCCTTCCTGCTGTGCAGGGGAAGCTTGTGGCTGGACCTGGTGGTCTGGGAAGGTCTCTGGGGTCCCACAGCTTGTCTCACCGCCCTTTTGACTTGCCACAGATATCTGCATTTAAGGGAAGGTCTTCACCCTGCTCTGCTTGCCCATGAGCAGAGCTCAAAGGTATGTGCTGCCTCCTCCTGCTGTTGGTCCCCAGCACTGTGGGGAGGCTGGGAGGTGGAGGAGCATCAGCAGCCCTTGGGGAAAAAAGAAGCACTGCTCAGGCCAAAGCAAAGCACCCCCAAAGTAGAGACTGACAGATGGACATTGCCCTGGGGCATTTTGGAACAAAAAATGAACAAAACTCCTTGGGCATCTTCAAAATCTCACCAGTACCCTGGTCCACAGGTTTACTCATTTCTCTGGCTCTGCAAGGTCTACTTTGAGAGATTTACCTTTGCCAGTCCTGTGCTAGGCTCAGAGAGATGTCTGAGCACACCAGGGCTTTAGAAACCCTACAGAGCTGGGCTGTGTTATGCTCCAACCCCTCATTTTTCAGAGGCCACTCAGAGCAGCCAGACCCTGACAATATCTGAGTCCTTCTGTTCCAGGACACTGGGATCTCAATGGGAAAAATCTTCATGTCTATCCCTTCAAAAGAGCCAAAGTCAGGAGTAACCACAGTCTAGAAAAGCAGCTTATGAGGGATGGATCCTACCTTCCTACATAGCAACTTTTTATTCCTGCTGTAGAAGCCAGGGATTCATTATGGACATAAGCACATTCCCCAAACCACCACGCAGACTTTCCAAAGTTGGTGTTAAAACCCACAGATCTCCCACCAAACCACTGCTGGGCTGAAATCTTCTTTGCTATTCATGGCCATGGCGGAGGCTGCTGTAACAAACAAGATTATGTTCTTAAATATTCCCAAGGAATAACTCCCCAAAGTCAGGATTTTTTCTTTTCTTTTCTTTTTTTTTTTTTTAATGCCTTGCATTAATTCTCCGTGGTGCTGGCATGACACCCAATCCATATTCATGTTGGCATTTGCTTGGGTTTTATGCAAATGACAACTTTGCCTTCATCACACCACAGCTCTGCATTATGTGGCTGTTGCAGACCAGTGGGCCCATATTAACCTCTGTTGTGCCAGACAGCTGGAGACTTAATTCAGCCAACACCTGACCCTGCTGATGTCACAAAATCAACTATAAGTCAGATTTTTGCTCAATAACCACTTCTTTTTCTCACTTGGAAAGCAGCATTTATCCCTAAAAGATGATAGCCAGAACCCACAGCAGCAGCCCTGCTGCTCACCACAGCTCAGGTGAGAACCCTCTGCTGCTGCAGACCCCATCAGCTCCCCAGTATCTTCCTCTGATGCTTTTTGGGAAGGAAGAAGCAGAGCAGGGCCCATGATGAGTTTTTTCCTGGCTCTGTAAGCCACTGCTGTGCAGGGCACAGAGTAGCCCCCAGTGTGGGGCCTTTTGCAGCCCTTCCCACTCCTGCTCCCCAGCTCTGCAGGGTGCCGAGGCTCTCTGGGGATGTCTCTGATGGGGAGTCAGGCTGAGCTAACCCTGACTCCATGTTGTGTGCAAAGAGGCTTTGCCCTTGGCTGGGAGTGCAGCATTGAGCTCCCCCACCCACGATGCAAACTGGAGGAGCGGGAGTGCTTGCCACAGACCATTGTATCCCCCACAGCAGGGGATTGCCCAAGGGAGTTGTGGTCAAGGCCATGGGACATCATGGCTCATGGTGATCTGCTAAGACACACACTGTCCCCAGGCTCCTGGGCTGTGGCATTGCTGACCGTGTTGGGGCTGGGTCACCTGCTCCAGCCAGGATCCCCTGAGATGCCGTGGGACGGAGAGGGGGAAAGGGGAAAGAAAGAGTGAAGGAAGAAAGATGAGTTCTCTTGAACCAAACCCCAGTGTGGCCCTGCCATGGTCTGCACTCCTGCCCGGAGGAGCAGGGATGGGCTCTGCCTGCACCTAGGGCAAAGCCCAGCAGCAACATTCCCAGTGCAGGCACTGGGCTAGAAATCTTTCATCTGTGGCAGTGCCATGGGGGGTGCAGCCCACTCACCATGCTCAGCGTGGCTTTATCCCAGGGACTGAGGCTCAGGTACTTCCGCTGGCGTTCCTGCAAGTAAACGGTATGAGAAGCTGCTTTTGAGGCTCAGTGGGCTGATTTAGGTTTTGCAAATCAGGGAAGAAACTCTGGACGCTGGGATGCTCCCACCTCCAAACCCACACAGTCACAGGAGATGCTGTGTGGGGACAAGGGCTTTTTTTTTTAGTTTTTATTTTTAATATTTAATTCTTTTTTTTTAAGTGAATGACATTTGAGTGTGTTTTATGCTTTCAGAGTACTGTCCCTGGATTTCATCCAAGCAATGAAATAATTTCCCCCGAGAGATTTCATTTCCTGGCTGCTCTTTCCCTCCAACACGCCTGGGCCACCTTGCTGTGAGCAAACCCAGAACCAAGCAGAACAACCCACTGGTTGCCTGCAGCATGTCACCAAACTCCTTTCCTCCCTGCACCGGGCAAAGCTGCGTTGTGATGCCAAACCAGGGCCGGCCAAGTCCTGCCTGGCTGTGGTCTCTTGGCAGAAGGAGGGTGGCTGATAAGGAGGGTGGGTGGGGGGCTTTTCATACCTTCCTGCTGAAGGAGGAGAAAGGGTCCAGGCGCTCTTCGTACTGGGAGGAGTATCGCTGCTCGGTGTCGTCCCTGCTGCCACCCTGCAGGAGCAAAGGCAGGTGAGAGGCAGCAGGTGCTGGGGCAGCTGCCCGTACTGGTACAAGGGGTGTATGGACACCCAGCACAGGTCCAGAGCCTGCCCAGCTCCCCTGAGCTACACATTTGGAAGATGTGGTCCCCAAAGGAAAGAGCAGCATAGACCAGAGCTGGTTTGTGGGGTCGACAGCATCTGTTTCCTTCGGAGAGGAGAAGACCACCAAAAGCTATTGAACCACCTCCTTTCTTCCATGGGGACTCCACTTGTGTCTCCCTATTTTTTTCCCTTTCCATGAATTAATAGTCATCCGACACCCCAAAGAATTCACCTGAAAATGCCTGGGCTAGTGCAAATCCCACCCTGACCTCCTTTGCTGCTGGGCCAGGTAGGAGGGACACAGTGGTTTAGGAGGAGGAGGTCTCTGTTTAAGCATTAACCTGTTATTGCCTGGGCAAAGAGCAAGGAAAATGAAAGAAACTCCTTAAAAGAAGTGAAATCTGTGGGTTGGGTCAGGCAGACTGGGTGTAAAACTCCTCCTGGGACAGAGATTGCCTTTCTGCAGCCTCACAGCAGCACTGGATGAACAGCAGCAGTGAGCCTGAGGATGCTCAGGTAGCCTGCACATCCTTGCTCCTGCTTTCCCCGTTGGCTCATGAGAACTGCAGATTCCACCCCAGGCTGGAATTGCCACGTGCTGTCACCAGGCATGGTCAGGGTCATGTTCCAATCCCATCTCCCAGCTGTGGGCTGCACACCCCCACCCAAGGGCTCTGCTGCCCATCACCCTTCTCCCCCAGCACCAAGGGGCCTTAAAAGCCTTATGAGGAAAGGCTGAGGGACCTGGGGCTGTTCACTCTAGAGGAAACTGAGAAGAGACCTCATTGCTTTCTACAGATAACTAAAAGGAGGTTGTAGCCAGGCTGGTGTTGGTCTCTTCTCCCAAATTATTAATGATAGAATGAGAGGAAATGGCCTCATGTTGCACCAGAAGAGGGTTAGATCAGATTATTAGGAAGAAATCCTTTACTGAGAGGTGAGGCCCTGGAACAGGCTGCCCAGGGAAGGGGTGGAGTCACCATCCCCGAAGGGGTTTAAAAAATGAGTAGATGTAGCACTTGAGGCTGTGACCTAGTGGTTAGAGAGATGTCAGGGTGAAGGTTGATGATCCTAGAAGCCCTTTCCAACCATCATGATTCTATGTTTCTCCAGCTCTGCCTCAGCAGCACGGTGACACCGACCTTTACAGAGGTCTTTCTGGACCCATCACTATGTGCTGCTGGTTCTCCTCCCACCCAGCCAGCCCAGCAGGCTCCATTTCCCCGCGGGGCAGCCCAGCCACACGCAGCCCCTTCAGCAAGAGTGGTGAGAGCAGCTCCCGATTTAGGGAGCTATTCACTACAGCCTGGCCTTATTGAATGATCTTTGATGAGTATTTTTAACGTGTCACATGCCCGATTAGGGGGTGAATTATGCAATGCCCCCCCCCCCCCCCCCCCCCCCCCCCGCCCCCCGGCTTTTCTCCTTCGATACCC